>OY735252.1:230511-256476 GCA_963457715.1 Argyresthia albistria | reverse complement strand
TGGTTTTATTGCAATCAATAGTGTGTCACATGAATGTTGTGTGATAAAATTGTTGCTTGATGGAAATATTACATTGCCATTGGTGAGGTGTGTTACACATGCTCTTAAAACAGTGTTAATAATAAAAATATCTTTAGTAAAGCACTTAAATTAGGTACTGATTGATTTTACACAAATCTTTGCATGATGATAGTGTGATCTTTTTATAGTGTGTTCGACACTCAATAACTCCTAGCTCAACTTTGTACGACACTCAGTAACTCCTAGCTCAACTTACTTGTCCTTGCAAATGGTTCTGTAACATTACCATTTAGTTTCAGGATACATACAAATATAAGAATAATAAATGTTACCGATTAATATACCCACCGAGGAGCACAGGCCATTACTCGGATATGAGTAAGATTGAGCCGTACTTCACAAAGAAAGGAGATTCAGAATCGGAATCTTTAGTGATGGCCGGTTTTTATTTATAAGATAAGGGTTTAGCACTGACTCGCACCCGACTGACTGTTACCCGCACTGACTCACACCCGACTGACTGTTACCCGCACTGACTCGCACCCGACTGACTGTTACCCGCACTGACTCGCACCCGACTGACAGTTACCCGCACTGTACTCGCACCCGACTGACTGTTACCCGCACTGACTCGCACCCGACTGACTGTTACCCGCACTGACTCGCACCCGACTGACTGTTACCCGCACTGACTCGCACCCGACTGACTGTTACCCGCACTGACTCGCACCCGACTGACTGTTACCCGCACTGGCTCGCACCCGACTGACTGTTACCCGCACTGACTCGCACTCGACTGACTGTTACCCGCACTGAGCCAGCGTGCTGGAGTATGGCTCAACCTTACTCGTATCCGTGTCAAGGCTTGTGCCCCTCGGTGGAGACATTAATGGGCTACATTTTACTTTTAAAGGGGCCTATGTATACGTGCCTCATACAGTTTGAGCCTCTCCTTGTAGAAAAGTATGACGTGTCGACAGCGCAGCAGCTCACTCGAGTACGCGTTCAGATCCTCAGCAGTGACGTCATCCGTGTCCACTATCTTTTCCTCCCGTTCCTTGTTTATTTCTGTTGACAAAATCCCACATGAGATGGCGGAGGTACAGTTGCACGAATACCCGTAGAAAAAGGTCAACAATAGCCACACAAAATATAATGTGAACGTCAAAGTCAAAAGTTTTGTAGAGCTTGTCAGTAGCACTCCTTCATTAGCGATATGCTTGCGTAATGCGCTAGTGGGGCGCGTCATTTCAGTTTGGACAGTTTCAGTGAACTGCACGTAACCCGCAGCGTTTGCGTTCTGTCGGGCCTGGCAGGGTAATTTGTATCACACACCTCCACACCTTACTCTGCAATATGTCTACAAGGGCAGTGAGTGTCACCGTTGAGTATCTCCTGGGTGGTCAGCCGCAGTCCGAACTGCAGCAGCTCCCGCGCCGCCGGCAGCGTCTCCGGCAGCCGCTCCACGCACTGCTGCACCGCCCATGTGCGCAGAGACACCTTACTCTGCAATACAACACATCTATCTATCTATCCTTTCGGACCATGCAATCCGTTTTCCAAAACACCCGTTCCCAAAACATCCGTTCCCTTCACTACCGTTTCCTAAACATTCCGTTTCCCGATTTATGTGTTTCCCAGAATGTGATTTCACAAAATATACGTTTGGCTTGATATCCGTTTTTTCAAAAAAACAACCTGAAAAGAAATTAAGAAAAAACTTTGTTTTGGAAAAGGATGTTTTGGGAAGTCAGCATATTCCGGAGGCCTAGATCTATCTATCCTACCAGCCTCCAACACCCACTGTTGAGTAAAAGGCCTCCTCTCCATAACGCAATTTATTGCGGCGTCCTGGGCCAACCTGATCCACTGTTTCCCGGTAGTTTTGGCGATGTCATCCATATCGGGCAGGTGGTCTGCCTCTCGGACAACCACCATTCTGTCACCGCCTTGGTCCATCGGCCGTCGTCCCTCCTAGCCAAGTGTCCCGCCCGAATCACGTAGCGCCCGAAACAATTGCCACATAGATACGGACACCCATCCAGTGCGCGCCTCGGCCGGTTGTTGCTACCCGCACGATCGCGTCGATGTGCGAATACCGCTGGGCCACGGACGCTCACGTGTAATTAAACTAACTAATCATACAAAACAAAGAAAACTAACTAACTACAGGCACCTATTAAATGATACTGAATTTAATTACCATTAATAGGCACCAAGTATCAAATCAAGTAAGGCACTGTTAAATTATCGGAGGTCATATAATTGTAATTACTATAATTTGCAACGTTCCTGCTACAAATAGACTCTTTGTAAACCTAGACCTGCATAAGTTGTCCATGAGCTACATATTACCCTTACCTCCCCAGATTATCAACAGTAGGAGATTAAAGATTACTCATGAGTTTACGAAACAGATAAACTAATTTAATCACAATAATGCATTCAACGTCCGAATAATAATTACGAAGCGTCTTGATCGTCCAGTATAAAGGCTATGTGACGTCACCCACACTGATTTGATAACTCATAAAGTACTAGAAAAATAAACTGAACAGGACTGTGGTGCGGCATTATTAGTTCTTGCGCGCTGCTTTGATTGCATTTAGTCGAATTATTGGAACCGTATTTGACCGCCAGGTGGGTCGCCATTATCCCCCCTACTAATAAATATCTGTTCAAGGTATACCTGTGGCGGATACCCTGCACGACTCTAATAGTAAGGGTCCTTCTCCTTAGAGCGCGATGTCTTACTCGGAATTTAGTTGTCTAATTCCCGACCATTACAATTAGGCGCACCGCAAACATGGCGTCGTCGTTGGAACTAGCGATACGATAAATAGGGTACGGGCGCCGAAACCGCATTCCTGTCGTGCGCCTAATTGTAATGGTCGGGTGTTAGAGGTGTAGGCAGAGAATATGGTATATGTAGTATACACCTCCATTTGCTACGCTCCATCAGCAATGATGCGTGTCTCACTTAACACTTGTTTATTCCACGAAGCGACGCCCGCTCTCACCAGATAGTCGCGGATGGCGTCCGCGGAGACGGGCGTCTTCCTCCACTGCTGCTGGTAGACCAGGTCTCGGTCCAGCTGGTACGAGTCCGCGAGGGTCAACGCCTCCTCGTACTTGCCGGAGTCGATCTACGAGTGACGGATATAATGTAGCGTGATTGAATAATCTTAATAGTATCATCATATTAACTAGCAGAAAGCCCAGCGCCGGAGTCGCGTACAGGAATGGCATGGAGATAGCCATAGCGAGGCGCATAATTTTGCGTCCTCGCTATAGCTATTGTCCTGCGATTTAGAGCCTCGATCACGAACGTTTTCGAGAACACAGGAAATTGTATTTTATGTCATAAAGAAGAAGAATCACTGACATTTGGCTTTTCGATAGTTTTCTATCGAATCTTTTATTCGTGATTGGGCTTCTGTAGCCCAACGCTCTGTAGTTAACGCTTACGAAAACATTCGTGATCGAGGTTCTGTACGCGACTCACGGTTTCGAATAGTTTCGATACCGCATATCTCCGTCGAAAACTATCTCGATTAATATTAATTTCGATCGAAATCGGGTCAAGATATCTCAGTTGGTCGTAAATCGGATCGTAAGCATAATGTAGTTTTTTTTGTATTCGATGGAGACATTCGGTATCTAAAATTGATATTTCGACCATGGATGGAGATGATCTCGATAGCGCGCGAATTGCCCAGCACTCAGGCATGCCGAGCGCAGGGGGAGGCTTTGTCGCGGAGGGTGAGGGACCGAGACATCTCCCACGCCGCGCCCGCCCGCGCGCGCGGGCGCAGGCATGCCGCGACAGGTGTGGGCAGCTCTCACCTTCCTAGCGAACAGCTCATCCGGCGTGGTGCTCTTGACACACAGCAGCCGGTAGACGCGCGACACGACGGTGATGCGGCGCGGCCGGGGCTGCAGCCGCTCCAGGTCCGTGATGGCGAACAGCACGGACTTGACCAGCTCCTTGGCTAACTCGAACATGCTGTCGTCGGCGGCGGCGGCGGCTGGGACGACGTCCGACTGCGGAGGCGGAAGTCGACTTGGTTGTTTAAAATTATGTGTACGATGACTTGGAGAAAAGGATAACGTAACATAGCGTCACGCATTTTCCCATTCGGGGTGGCGGAGGCACAATGGCCCACTTTGAGCCTGCACTACATTTTCCCATTCGGGGTGGCGGAGGCACAATGGCCCACTTTGAGCCTGCACTACATTTTGCGTGACAGGGGCTAGCCCATCGGCGCAGCTATGGAGTAATGAAGGTTTCCTCACGATGTTTTCATGACCGTTAGAACATCCGAGAAAAGGATGGTACAGGTATTTCTCAGAAAATATCCAAAGTATGATGTCACCAAGGTAATTTTGTTTACTTATAAAAAAAAAAAATACGCGTGTAGCACCGTACACGTGTTAGAAGTAAAACTTCTGTAGCTAGATCATTAAGTGGTACCTATACTATACACCTATACCTACCTATACTAAAAGAGATTTAAATTTCCAATTTTGAGATCCAATCTCTGCTTCAAGTTACTTTTAAGTTTCAGACGTCCGATTATTTGAAATTATTTTATACTTGTACTTACTTTTAATACGTCATGTCATTTATTTCCCACCATTCCTTATCTACAATTTGTCGCGCTCGTGGTGATATACTTAACTCATTCAATAGTGTCACTACTATTTGCATCTCGCTCAGATTATATACCATCTGACGTCACGTCTTTAAGCCGTCTCGCTCAAATGTATGCATTGCTTTGCTTGTCTCTGTGCCCAGTCCCTTTATTTAATTGATCGAGTACGTATTTTCAACTATTCCAAGTTAATGTGTACCTGCGGAGCTACCATAAGGCTTGCCACTGACCTCAGTCGCGCAGATAAATGACAAAGAAGATGGCTAAATCAATATATGGACGACTGCCCCAGACATGTACAAAGACTTCTCAACAGCCAATAGCATTTAAATATTCATTCATAAATTTAATTTACTACGTCTGTATTTAGTTTGTAGAACTTGAAGAAAAAATTTATTAAATATATGTAGGTAAATAAGAGTTGTTACTCAATACTCCGTGATTCCAATATGATTCCGTGACCTTTGCCGTCGCTAGAAATAAGCACCATTTTGCAATAACATGCAACATAACGCCATCTAGCCACTCCTCTGGAAACCTCCTGTTTTCAACAGTTTTGCCAGTTGGCAATTATGTTGCAAGTTATTTTTAACGATGGCAAAAGTCACTAATCAATGGCGGAATCATAGAGTATGAAGTGACAACTCATAATTATTTAATCATTTCCTTCAAGTTCTACAAACTAACTAAAGACGCAGTAATTTATGAGAGAATATTTAAATGTTATTAATTGGCTGTTGAGAAGTCTTTGTACATATCTGGGGCAGTCATTTTGCCAAATTGCCAACTCCTTTCGCGTCTCAATGATGTTTCTCCATAAAATAGCGCGCATTCATTATGATATGACATTAAATTGTGACAAAATGCGTGGCTGGGGTGACTGGCGTGCCTTATGCTACCCCCGCTAACCTATACATACCTACTTTGCTAGGATTTTTTAGGGTTACTTCATCGCGAAGCGATGACGTAACTCTTATTTAATTTTATTCTTGACATTTCCTTAGTCCGCCATACGACATACCTCGATTTTTAGGGTTCCGTACCCGAAGGGTGCCAAACGGGACCCTATTACTGAGACTTCGCTGTCCGTCTGTCCGTCCGTCCGTCCGTCCGTCCGTCCGTCTGTCACCGGGTCCGCCTGCACGAACCGTAATAGCTAGAAAGCTGAAATTTTCACAGAATGTGTATATCTGTTGCCGCACCAACCACAAATACTGAAATACGAGAGATATTACAAATTGAAAGTGGTCTCGGTACAAGATACGTCTTCACAACACGCTTGAAAAGTTTATACCAAGGCCATTTTGTTTTGGTAGGTAAGCCTTCTTTTAATGAAACTAAATTTAAATGATATGGCAATGTCGTCCCCGGACTTCTACAAAGACTTTAAATATTAATTGATGAATTACGACGTCTCTATTTAGTCTGTAGAACTTTTAGAAAATAATTATAAAATTAATAGTTTTTAATTACTTTTGTTTTCATACAAATCTCAGAGCTCAGAAATTAATTTTTTCCTTTTGGCCACTTCAAGTTTGGCTGCCAGTGATGTTTTAATTAAATACTCTTTGGTGCGTTGAAATGATGTTTTGCAGTCTGCATGACATTGACATAATGAGTGAGTGAACCTCATTGTACGGAAATTGTAGATGGGTGTCTCACGTTTTCCAGTAGGAGTAGGTTGTAGACAGTGCTGCTTACGGCGGCGTTTAGTAGGTACTAAAGGCCCTAAAAGCGCGGCAAGCTTTGAATCAATTCAAATGTTATTTTTCAACTAGCTACAAAGTTATTCTGACATAAGATGATAATTTGAACAAAACTTTTTGGGTATTTCATGAAAAATACAGTTACAGATCACACATATACAGGGTGGAACAAACGAATGGGCCCTGGAGGGAAAGTACCTTAAAATCTCAAGATATCCGTCCGTCCGTCCGTCTGTCTGTCACCAGGCCGTATCTCATGAACCGTGGTAGCTAGACAGTTGATATTTTCACAGATGACGTATTTCTGTTCCCGCTATAACAACAAATACTAAAAACAAAATAAATTTAATATAAAGGGGGCTCCCATACAATTAACGTGTTTTTTGCGGTTTTTTTAACCGACTTCCCAAAGGAGGAGGTTTACAATTCGTCCGGATGTTTGTTTTTTTTTTTTATTTTATTTTTTATGTATGTGCCTCGATAGCGCCTAAACGGATGGACCGATTTGGAAAATTAGACCGATTAGACCTATAGTGATTTTTGTGTTTTTCATAATAACTCGTGCAAATGCACATGGTAAGCATAATATTGTGATGCGGAACTGCTGATGAAGACCACATATGGCCACAAGATCTGCTCAATACTAGGTACAAATACAATGCGTGGCTGACGGGCAGGCAACGCATAGCCTAAACCGATGGACCTAGAGCCATGAAACTTTGTACAGGGGTTCCTTAGTAGCGTGGGGTAGTACTGATATGGGATTTGACAAAATCAATTCCCCTGGGGGGGGGGGATAAGGGGTTACAGTTTGTGTTAAACTCAATCTAATCAAATAGGGTTTGTGGAAGTCGGTTTTTTCTAAAGTTTACTTTTTGTTTCAATTATATAGATAATGGTACGGAACCCTTCGTGCGCGAGTCTGACTCGCACTTGGCCGGTTTTATTATATTTTACTTCAACATTATTGACTGGCATGAAGCATTAACTTTAAAATTACAAAAGCTTATTAAAATCAAAATCGTATAATTTCAACAGTTATAACAACAATTCAACTTTAAAATATGTATTACAAAAATTACATACAAACAAATAAGCGAAACAATAAGCCATTAAACTTATGGCTCTGTAAACTGTAGACCTCGCTTTGGCCGTTTACTACAGATAAATATTAAATAGGTAGGTATGACACGTACTTAGTAGCTAAACTGCTAATTTGTGACTTGAACTGCACTATATAATAAAAAAATGGCTTTAGAACAGTTCTAGGTACCTACTTATTGTTTTCAAGAAGTCTTAATGCAGCCATCCATCACATCGGAATTTGCTTGAAAACTAAATATCACATTTGGATGATTCTAAGTGACTTTATGCGATTACTAGCTGCCCGTTGCGCGACTACGCAGCGCGTTTTAGGTACCTATTCCATAGTTACCGGCCACAAAACGATTCGTTCATAATTTTAGAAATCCATATCGACCCGTATGTGACATTGATGAAACTCTTTTCTTACAAACTGTATGGATCGCATCGCACAGCTGTCAAACATAAGTTCCGGTTCCAACAAAGAGGTTGAACGAAGTAGTTTTTGGTCACGTCACTGGTTTTGTTTGCCCCAGCCAGCGGCGGCGGCGCCATCTTGGCCATACCGGAAATCAAGAACTCGTGGAAGAATGCTTAAAATAATTTTTATTTGTTAACGTTTCATCAGGTTTTTCTCTCACTAATTAACATTCTTTATTGTACGAATGTATTATTATCTTATCTGATTAGTTAAAAACCGTATTGAAAATAGTTGCGGTTTTAAAAGTCTTCAGCCGACCCTGACGTCACCGATTCCAATTTCCGTTACATTTCTTAGCCACTCGTGATGGCACCCGGCTAGTAGCAAGTGAAAAGCAAATATATGAATAACCCACAGTTGAGAGGTTAAATAAATTTTACCCCCGTGCCCCAAGAAGTTTTACTTCAAAAAATATGCATTCAAATCTTGTGTTTTCATCTAAACCATGGAGGAAGCATTTCTAAACCACAGAAGAGATAATAGTACTAGTGGGCTGAGGGAAATACAAGTTGCAGGCGACCGATTGCATCGTGAGTGGAGCCCTCAGACACTGGTTTCCACGTCTTGAAGCATAGTCGGTTGCGTGTTTCTTCGTTGCAGGTGTGTGATGAAAACCCTCCCAACAAAAATGTACTACATGGTACTACAGAATGAGTTTAGTAAGGGTCTAGAGCATTTTAAGGTCAGTGCCACACGAATTAAAGAGAGTACAATGTAAAGCAAATACAAATCACTAGTATCCTAGTGTTACTTTGTATCCTAGGTTGTACATATAATTTAACAGATACTTTAATACTGTTCAATGTAGGTAAGACCATATAGTATCTGTGGTAAGACATTACAATTTGGCCGGCTAGCCTTGGCCTCCTAAAATTTTTAAGGGCTTGTTGTTACTATAATGTTATCTATATTGTTTAAGACTGTTTGTTCCTAAATAAATAAACTAGTGGCTCTGTGAGCTGTAGACCTCGCGAGTATGTCGGTGGGAAAGCTGAACTGCTAACACACATAAAAAAAATAACCCAAATAATTTTCTTTCAATAACACATACAAACTTATGAATGTACCTGGTTACGTACATGCAGTATGAAAGTAGCCGCACCAATAACTTTGTAAACTACATTTCGCGATCTTTAATACAACCATATTGACTTTTTACTAAAATTATATAATCTGTTTCACTCTCATGGTCTTTACGAATCCAACGACACCTCATTTGTTAATATCCATCGAGCCGTTTGGGTTGTAGCGATTTTTTACATTTTAAAACCCCATATCTCCGCTATTTTGAAAAAAATCAAAAAACTGGCTCGAGTAAAAAATTCTATTTATTTTTCCAACCTGCTCACAAAATTTCACGAGAATCGGTTCATAAATGCGACCTGTAGAGGAGAACAACCGGACATACGAAAGCATTTTTGCCCAAACCTGAAACGGAGACGCTTCGCTCGCTTCGCTCGCTCGGTCAATAAATAAATAAAAAGGGGTTGTTAGTTTTTAAGGTTTCGTACCGGGTGCCAAACGCTATTACCAAGCCTGCGCTATCCGTCCGTCCGTCCGTCTGTCAAAACCTTTTTTATTTGGAACGCGTGGAGGTATCAATCTGAAATTGACTGCAATCACTAGTTCTTGATCCCAGCTGTAAAAAAAACTCCAAGGGCAATCAAACTATACGACCGATATTCATAGTACTCGCAAGGGAATAAAAACATTTCAAGATATTTTACACGAAGCAATTAATAGTTCCTTCAGAAAAATGCGATTTGTGCGGATCCCTCGGTAAACAAAGTTCGACTAGCACGTGGCCTGTTTATTTCCTTTTAAGGTACGGAACCCTAAAAGCAACGGAGCTGCGAGCGTGGCGTGACTATCTGCATACTGTGAAAGGGCACTCACGAGAAGATGAATTGGAGATCATATTATTAAATAATTCGACTTAGAACCGCATAAGTTCGCTGCTAGTAGGAATCCACGTCTATTCGGCGTTGACGCTTAGATGTGGCGGTTATATCGGTTTCATCAAATCGTGATAATAGACGACCTCTGGACTTATATAGCCGTGTAGTAGAACCACGTAAGGTTTTTTTTAAGTTGGAAAATGGAAGTAGGCCGCACAAGATAACTCTAGTAAACTTTGGGTATTAACTTCGTTATAAGATCTTGGAAATTCCGCAGTGTCTCTCAATTTGTTGTTTGTTTACATTAATTTAAATACCTGAAGACGTTTTATCGATTGCCTAGAAATGGAGAGTTGGGCTTGCAACGATGGGATAGTCCACGACGCGTTAGACACGGCGTGGCCAAGTGGCATGCACTTCGTCGCAGCTGTGAGCGCGTTCCTGGCGGGCCACTGCGCCATCACAACACCGCTGCAGTGGCCGCGGGACAGAACTGAGGAAACTATTCACGGTATGTACGAAGTAAATGGCTCAGGAAATACACCATCTCGAGTCAACCTCATTTGGACTTGATGTAATAATGCGGCAAGCGCACCCACGTATGTAACCCTATTAATGCGGCAAGCGCACCCACGTATGTAACCCTATTAATGCGGCAAGCGCACCCACGTATGTAACCCTATTAATGCGGCAAGCGCACCCACGTATGTAACCCTATTAATGCGGCAAGCGCACCCACGTATGTAACCCTATTAATGCGGCAAGCGCACCCACGTATGTAACCCTATTAATGCGGCAAGCGCACCCACGTATGTAACCCTATTAATGCGGCAAGCGCACCCACGTATGTAACCCTATTAATGCGGCAAGCGCACCCACGTATGTAACCCTATTTTTGTGCTGGACCGGCCTTATTTTTTACTGCCGTCCGCCTGTCCCCGTCCCGCCCCTCCCTGGGCGCATTGAATGGCTCTCTTACTCATGATGCCATACCTACATAATTTTGTTATCTGGTTACAAACAGTTATTACAAACCCACTGTTAGCCTTTTCGTTTTTCTTGACATAGGTACTGAGCTCAATGTTCTTCTGCCACTCCGTAAAACAAACGACAAGACATATACATGTTTTGAGAATGTGACAATAGCGTTTTAAGGTCCGTTTATATCTAAAGACATTGAGCGTGCCAGACAAGTTCCGTGGCAGACACGAACCGACACCGTGTCGTCGGTGTCGAAGGCGGCAGCTCTCGCCGTCTACCTCACTCTATTCTGCCCGGCAGGCAGAAAAAGAAAGTCTGTCGGCACGGTCCTGATTCTCTATTCACATTAGCACGGCCCGTGTCTGCGCGGCCGCGCGTTACATTACGTACAAGATACGTTACACGCAGTATAGAAGAATATTATTTTTTCCGCCACGGCTCGTGTCTGGCACGCTCAATGTCTGTAGATATAAATGGATCTTTAATGATGTTGATCCGTGCTTTAGATCCATTGTTCGACTTCATCATAGTCGGCGCCGGCTCGGCCGGGTCGGTGCTGGCTAGCCGGCTGACAGAGAACCCGGACTGGAAAGTACTGCTCATAGAAGCCGGAGTGGACCCCACACTGGACACCGAGGTAAACAAATTAATAATAGGGATCTACAGAATTTCAAGGGCACTAAATTGAGTAATCCGTTTGGAGATTACTGTTTTGTGTTAACTGCGATTTTCCTATTCGAAAACATGAAATATTACATTAGTAAATTATTATTATTTTCTGTGCAATAAAGTATTAAAGTAAAGTACTTACTAGTGGCCCTGTGGGTAGTAGACCTGGCGAACTGGGCCCGTATTCTACTGTACACAAGCATACCACAAGCCTGGCACAAACTTGAATACGACGCATTTGGTATTCTACTAAATCTCACAAGCGCCAGCGAGACGCCGGGGCGTGACGCCAGCCTACTTCGTATTCTACTGTCCGCTGGCGCCGTTCCAACGCCGCCGGCGTCTCGCTGGCGCTTGTGAGATTTAGTAGAATACCAAATGCGTCGTATTCAAGTTTGTGCCAGGCTTGTGGTATGCTTGTGTACAGTAGAATACGGGCCCAGTTAAACTACATTTTGCGATTTCAAATACAATCTATTGACTTTTCACGAAAATAGTCTATTTCAATCACTGTCATGGCACGTCATGGTCTCTTCAGCTCCTCTTTACTAATCCGTCTCCTACTTCGAGGAGTCCAAACTTAGTATGTTCTGAAAATATTTCTTGGATTTTTAGAAAACAGGTGGCCGAAAGGTAATATTGTAGTATATTTTTAGAACCGGCTCATGAAGCCCTTTCATACACCACACGATAGGTTTCAGAAAAAAAAAAAAACAAGAAAAAACCCATACAAAAATTGATGACGTCCTAACTCCCCCCCAGGGGGAAAATCGAGAAAAGCTTTAGACAAAAAAAAAATATACGCGTGTAGCACCGTACACGTGTTAGAAGTAAAACTTCTGTAGCTAGATCATTAAGTGGTACCTATACTATACACCTATACCTACCTATACTAAAAGAGATTTAAATTTCCAATTTTGAGATCCAATCTCTGCTTCAAGTTACTTTTAAGTTTCAGACGTCCGATTATTTGAAATTATTTTATACTTGTACTTACTTTTAATACGTCATGTCATTTATTTCCCACCATTCCTTATCTACAATTTGTCGCGCTCGTGGTGATATACTTAACTCATTCAATAGTGTCACTACTATTTGCATCTCGCTCAGATTATATACCATCTGACGTCACGTCTTTAAGCCGTCTCGCTCAAATGTATGCATTGCTTTGCTTGTTTTAGAAATCCATATCGACCCGTGTGACTCTTTTCTTACAAACTGTATGGATCGCATCGCACAGCCGTCAAACATAAGTTCCGGTTCCAACAAAGAGGTTTTTTGTTTGTCCCAGCCAGCGGCGGCGGCGGCGGCGGCGCCATCTTGGCCATACCGGAAATCAAGAACTCGTGGAAGAATGCTTAAATTAATTTTTATTTGTTTCGTTTCATCAGGTTTTTCTCTCACTAATTAACATTCTTTATTGTACGAATGTATTATTATCTTATCTGATTAGTTAAAAACCGTATTGAAAATAGTTGCGGTTTTAAAAGTCTTCAGCCGACCCTGACGTCACCGATTCCAATTTCCGTTACATTTCTTAGCACCCGGCTAGTAGCAATTGAAAAGCAAATATATGACTAACCCACAGTTGAGAGGTTAAATAAATTTTACCCCCGTGCCCCAAGAAGTTTTACTTCAAAAATACTTTAATTCAAGGAACACGTGTGCCAAGTTTTGTGAGGATCGCTTGAAAACTGTGGCCCCTAGACCGGAACTGACAGACATACATAGAGACAGACGAAAGCATAATCGGCCTCCTATCTTGTCGAAATGGAGCCCTTCGCTCGCTCGGTCAATAAAGAATCTCCGTAAAAATCAGGATGACCTTCATTTGTCCTCTACTGCGAAGATGTCATCATTTTTGTCCTGCAAAACTATCAGATGTCATTAGTTTTACCGTCCCGTTAAGGTAATAGATTTTTATTAAAGGACAACGGGTAATAAAAGCAGTGCCTTTTTTTTCGCGCGGTCATCAACCAAGCCTTGTTTTTTTTTCTAGTGCAGAATAGTGTAACGAATAAAACTTGGTATGACATGTATGAGGACACACTCAGTCAAGACTGAGCTAGAAAAGCTCGAAGTTTGTTACTTTTATGAGGTTTGTGAGATGTATTGACAAGGGCAAGTTAAGTGTGTTAAGTAAAACGATTAGTGGTATTACTATGGCTATTTCTGTACTTCGGAGGTCACACAGCAGGGACCGACGATTTAACATGACCTCCGAAGCACAGAAGCGTCGGTCGTTTTACTTGACCCATCCAAAAATCGACCACACTTGGTGTTGCTTAACCTCAACGATCATTCTGGATCACCGAGCCAAGCTGAGCCATGATTTATAATTACTTTTGCGCACTTAACTTGCCCCTAAAAGACCAATTCATCACAAAAACCTAATAAATGTTAGTCTATTTCAACTTCTCTAACTTTGAGCTCCTCTAGCTCAGTCCAGACTAAGTGTAGAGGTATAAATGTCATACTAAGATTAATTCGATCTACTATTCTGCACTAGAAAAACAAGGTTTGGTTAATGACCGCGCGAAGAAAAAAAAAGTCAATTTTCTCCAAACAAAATTACCCATTGGCTTTTGGCAATCCTATAGGTTTTTCTTTTACATAGGAAAATACAACAATTTAAGAGCATAAACTTTCGTAGCGTGTGATTGCGTTGACCAACAAAATTGATTTTTCCACAGCTATAGACCTGAGCAATTGATATGTTTAGGTTGATACCTTCACGCATTCCCGATAAAAAAGGTCTTGAAAAACGGACAGACAGACAGACAACGAGGTATAAGGGCTTTTTGAAGTAAAACTTCTTGGGGCACGGGGGTAAAATTTATTTAACCTCTCAACTGTGGGTTATTCATATATTTGCTTTTCAATTGCTACTAGCCGGGTGCTATCACGAGTGGCTAAGAAATGTAACGGAAATTGGAATCGGTGACGTCAGGGTCGGCTGAAGACTTTTAAAACCGCAACTATTTTCAATACGGTTTTTAACTAATCAGATAAGATAATAATACATTCGTACAATAAAGAATGTTAATTAGTGAGAGAAAAACCTGATGAAACGTTAACAAATAAAAATTATTTTAAGCATTCTTCCACGAGTTCTTGATTTCCGGTATGGCCAAGATGGCGCCGCCGCCGCCGCCGCCGCTGGCTGGGATAAACAAAACCAGTGACGTGACCAAAAACTACTTCGTTCAACCTCTTTGTTGGAACCGGAACTTATGTTTGACAGCTGTGCGATGCGATCCATACAGTTTGTAAGAAAAGAGTTTCATCAATGTCACACGGGTCGATATGGATTTCTAAAACAAGCAAAGCAATGCATACATTTATTTGAGCGAGACGGCTTAAAGACGTGACGTCAGATGGTATATAATCTGAGCGAGATGCAAATAGTAGTGACACTATTGAATGAGTTAAGTATATCACCACGAGCGCGACAAATTGTAGATAAGGAATGGTGGGAAATAAATGACATGACGTATTAAAAGTAAGTACAAGTATAAAATAATTTCAAATAATCGGACGTCTGAAACTTAAAAGTAACTTGAAGCAGAGATTGGATCTCAAAATTGGAAATTTAAATCTCTTTTAGTATAGGTAGGTATAGGTGTATAGTATAGGTACCACTTAATGATCTAGCTACAGAAGTTTTACTTCTAACACGTGTACGGTGCTACACGCGTATCTTTTTTTTAAGGATCGGAACCCTAAAAAGGTGATATGCGTGGGACCATCGGTGCGCGAGCCCGACTCGCACTTGGTTGCCTTGTGATGACTTCTGGCTATGAGGTAATTGATGTATGTCTTGTAAAATCTGTGGTCTTGATTGTCGGTTTCGGCAGACAAACGTAGGTTCGTCGCTTCCCGAGCGCAAATAAAGAAATAGGGCTTAAAGTCAGTTTTTCAGTTATCTTGGTGAATTACGTGTTTCAATCTGTGTCTATTTCAGACCATAGCATCGACGTTCAATATATTTCATTCCCAAAACGACTGGCAGTATCGCACGGAGCCGCAGGAGAATGCGTGTCTCAGCTCCCAGCACCGGCAGTGTTACTGGCCGCGAGGGAAGACCCTGGGCGGCAGCAGCAGTATCAACGCAATGTTCTACGTGAGGGGACACCGGAAGGACTTCGACGACTGGGAGAGTCTCGGCAACCCCGGCTGGTCATACCACGACGTACTCCCATACTTCATCAAGAGTGAAGACCTAGAAGACGACAGAATCACCGAAGCAGAGAAATTTAAATATCACGGCAAAAACGGCTACTTAAAAGTCTCACGACACAGGTACTACAATCCTTTCAGCGACGTCTTGATCAAAGCCTTCAATGAAGTCGGTATACCTGAAATCCAAGACATTTATGGGAACGACGACTATGGGACTTTAAGAACTCTAGCAACTGTGAGGAACGGTCGGCGCATGAGCACCGCCAGGTGTTTCCTCACGCCGGCGAAACACAGGAGAAACCTTTATGTCTTAAAAAATACTCTTGTCACCAAATTGATCATCGAAGACTACAAAGTTGTCGGTGTCGAGATAGAACACGACGGAGAGAAGAGAGTTGTGGCCGCCATCAAAGAAGTGATCGTGTCTGCAGGCGCCGTAAATACACCGCAGCTTCTCATGCTCTCCGGGATAGGACCCAAGGAACATCTCCAAGAACTCGGCATTCCAGTCGTTAGAGATTTACCAGTCGGCGAAAACATGCAGGACCATGTTGTAGGACACACACTGTACCAACTTGATACAAGTCTCATACCAACTATAGATAGGAAACAGTTCACTGTGTTTATGGCAGAATTTATAACGAACCAAACAGGACCTCTAACGACTCTCAACCCCATTGAAGTTTTGGCTTTTGTTGACGTTTTTAATAACACAAATCCACTCCCTAATATTCAATATACAAACATTCTGCTCCCAGCAAGGTTCTACAAAATTACTGATTTATATGGCCTTCATGAATTCGATCATGAAAGTCTAAATGTGCTCTATGAGTATATGGAAAAGCCCATTGTCGGTCATTTAGCGGCATTACTCAAACCTAAATCCCGAGGTAAAATCGTTCTGAAAAGTAACAACCCAAGGGACAAAGTGTCGATTTACCCCAATTATTATGATGATCCTCTCGATGTTGAAACAATGGTGAAGGCGATGAGGCTGGGAGCGTCGCTTGCCAATACTCTTCCAATGAAGTTATTCCAAGCGAAGGAGACAAGGGTGGAGTTGGACGGGTGCAAGCATCTCACATTCAAGAGCGACGAGTATTACGAATGCATCGCCAAGCACCTCTGTACGACACTCTACCATCCCGTGGGCACGGCGAAGATGGGGCCGCTCGGAGACCACACTGCAGTCGTAGACCCGCGGCTTAGAGTGCATGGAATGCACAACTTGAGAGTCGTCGACGCCAGTATCATGCCGGAAATTGTGAGAGGAAACACTAATGCAGCTACTATTATGATCGCCGAGAAAGCATCGGATATGATAAAAGATCAATGGCATGGATATTAAATTGCATTCAATTGTATATTTCGGACATTTGTTACCTATTCAACTTGGGCTAACTAGAGCAGCGGTTTCCGAATGGTGTTCCGCGGAACCCTGGGGTTCCGTAAAAGGCTTTCAGTGGTTCTGCGAAAATTCAAGATTTCGATGTTTTTTCGAGTTTAGCTAGAAGTGTAAATCGCTTTACCTTTGATATATTTAGGTATGGTAATTTTGTAAATGGACGTAATTACTGTCCAGCTTTAATTATCTTATTTTAAAATGTTGTATCCTTAATTAAAATGCTTCAATTATCTTATTTTAAAATGTTGTATTCTTAATTAAAATGGGTCCGCAGTAGGCCAGTCTGTAACAGTGACGGTCTTGCATCAACTTGATAAAGGAGATCAATCACGGTCCATACATTGATGGGCCAAAAGTAAAAGTGCCAGCCAGAAAAAAAAGTTAAATATTCGGATAGAAAACACAAATCCTATAATTTTTACTATGACGCTTAACTTGTTCGCTCCATAGTTATGTTTTTATAGGCTATTGAAATTCGATGAAAATCCTATGATTACAATTTCTTTTTCGCGCGGCCTTTCCATTGTTTTTCTAGTGCAGAATAGTGTAACAAATAAACTTAGTAAGACATGTATACCTCTTCACTCAGTCCGGACCGGACTGAGTTAGAGTAGCTCGAAGTTTCATTCCATGAACGATTAAATAGCTACAAACTTCGAGATCCTCTAACTCAGTCCGAGTGAAGAGGTATCCATGTCATACTAAGTTTTATTCGTTACACTATTCTGCACTAGAAAAATAAGCTTTGGGTAACGGCCGCGCAACATATTGTGGGGACCCCTTTTAAGTTACGAGTATCTCCTATTACAGTATTTGTTGCTGTTGCGGCAACAGATTCTGTGAATATTTCAACTTTCTAGCTATTACGGTTCGTGCTGTAGGACCCTATGACGGACAGACGGACGGACAGACGGATAGACGGACAGCGTAGGCTTAGTGGTAGGGTCCCGTTTGGCACCCTTCGGGTGCGGTACCCTAAAAACTATCACGTGATTAATGCACGAGCCCTAAATTTCCATTGACCCAGCTGCTGGATCCAGCACGGATTGACACTGGATCAATGTAAACGCAGAGCTAGCTTTTAGACCTAGTATAAGTTCGCTGGTCGTCTGAATTCATGACCATTAGGCGTTGACTCTTGCAAGTGGCAGATATCTCTACACCGGTTTTTTATCGTGATAATTTAGACAATATTTATAAAATAAAAATTAAAAACGTCCAAAACCGTTAGTTTATAATGTAACGAATAAAAATTCGTGAGATTTTAAACTGACGATAAATTGTGAACTGTACCGTACTCTTATAGTTAGTGGATAAACTGATACTTAGATGAATGTCTGGGCGAAGTGGTGATGAAGGGGATGAGCGAAGCGAAGCGTGTTAGGTTGACTTGTAAGAACATAAAAAAACATAAGTGCTACCCTGTCGATATCGTTTACAATTTATCGGTTTTGTCAATTTTACGGTGATATATACACGTGTAGAACTGTAAAGGGTACGTATTAGATAATATCAATAATAAATGTAAATTATGTAAGTTGTAAAATGGAATCGAAGTCACACAAGATCTGTCGTCGTCGCATTTCGTTTTCACATCTAGAAAAATACCACAACTCTAAATTTGTAGTTTAATTTAAAAGGATTGTTTTAAGTATAGTTGGTTTTAAGAAATAAGAAGACTTGTACCCATTGTATTTGCCTAGAAATGGAGAGTTGGGCTTGCAATGCAACGATGGGATTGTCCACGACGCGTTAGACGCAGCGTGGCCAAGTGGCATGCACTTCGTCGCAGCTGTGAGCGCGTTCCTGGCGGGCCACTGCGCCATCACAACACCGCTTCAGTGGCCCCGAGACAGAACTGAGGGAACTATTCACGGTATTGTATGAAGTGAACCTCAATCCAAGTCACCCAATATCATTCCGACTTCATGTCATAATAAGGCAAACGCGGCGGGGGAGGGAGCCAACGCATCTATTTCTGTCCATCAGCCACACGACCGAGCTTCGTGTTTGCTGCGGTTCGTCTGTCCATTAGCCACACGACCGAGCTTCGTGTTTGCTGCGGTCCGTCTGTCCATTAGCCACACGACCGAGCTTCGTGTTTGCTGCGGTCCGTCTGTCCATCAGCCACACGACCGAGCTTCGTGTTTGCTGCGGTCCGTCTGTCCATCAGCCACACGACCGAGCTTCGTATTTGCTGCGGTCCGTCTGTCCATCAGCCACACGACCGAGCTTCGTATTTGCTGCGGTCCGTCTGTCCCCTTCCCGCCTCTCCCTATTCCGGGGCGCAGTGAATGGCTCTCATACTTATACTATCATCATCGTTTTCTCATCCTCTCTCAACTTCATCTTATAAAATAACCCCACTCATATTTACTAGTGGCTCTGTGAGCTGTAGACCTCGCGAGTATGTCGGTGGGAAAGCTGAACTGCTAACACACATAAAAAAATAACCCAAATAATTTTCTTTCAATAACACATACAAACTTATGAATGTACCTGGTTACGTACATGCAGTATGAAAGTAGCCGCACCAATAACTTTGTAAACTACATTTCGCGATCTTTTATACAACCTATTGACTTTTTACTAAAATTATATAATCTGTTTCACTCTCATAGTCTTTACAAATCCAACGACACCTCATTTGTTAATATCCATCGAGCCGTTTGGGTTGTAGCGATTTTTTTACATTTTGAAACCCCATATCTCCGCCATTTTGAAAAAAATCAAAAAACTGGCTCGAGTAAAAAATTCTATTTATTTTTTCAACCTGCTCACAAAATTTCACGAGAATCGGTTCATAAATGCGACCTGTAGAGGAGAACAACCGGACATACAAAAGCATTTTTGCCCAAACCTGAAACGGAGACGCTTCGCTCGCTTCGCTCGCTCGGTCAATTATATAATCTGTTTCACTCTCATAGTCTTTACAAATCCAACGACACCTCATTTGTTAATATCCATCGAGCCGTTTGGGTTGTAGCGATTTTTTTACATTTTAAAACCCCATATCTCCGCCATTTTGAAAAAAATCAAAAAACTGGCTCGAGTAAAAAATTCTATTTATTTTTTCAACCTGCTCACAAAATTTCACGAGAATCGGTTCATAAATGCGACCTGTAGAGGAGAACAATCGGACATACAAAAGCATTTTTGCCCAAACCTGAAACGGAGACGCTTCGCTCGCTTCGCTCGCTCATCTGTTTCACTCTCATGGTCTTTACGAATCCAACGACACCTCATTTGTTAATATTCATCGAGCCGTTTGGGTTGTAGCGATTTTTTTACATTTTAAAACCCCATATCTCCGCCATTTTGAAAAAAATCAAAAAACTGGCTCGAGTAAAAAATTCTATTTATTTTTTCAACCTGCTCACAAAATTTCACGAGAATCGGTTCATAAATGCGACCTGTAGAGGAGAACAACCGGACATACAAAAGCATTTTTGCCCAAACCTGAAACGGAGACGCTTCGCTCGCTTCGCTCGCTCATCTGTTTCACTCTCATGGTCTTTACGAATCCAACGACACCTCATTTGTTAATATCCATCGAGCCGTTTGGGTTGTAGCGATTTTTTTACATTTTAAAACCCCATATCTCCGCCATTTTGAAAAAAATCAAAAAACTGGCTCGAGTAAAAAATTCTATTTATTTTTCCAACCTGCTCACAAAATTTCACGAGAATCGGTTCATAAATGCGACCTGTAGAGGAGAACAACCGGACATACGAAAGCATTTTTGCCCAAACCTGAAACGGAGACGCTTCGCTCGCTTCGCTCGCTCGGTCAATTATATAATCTGTTTCACTCTCATAGTCTTTACAAATCCAACGACACCTCATTTGTTAATATCCATCGAGCCGTTTGGGTTGTAGCGATTTTTTTACATTTTAAAACCCCATATCTCCGCCATTTTGAAAAAAATCAAAAAACTGGCTCGAGTAAAAAATTCTATTTATTTTTTCAACCTGCTCACAAAATTTCACGAGAATCGGTTCATAAATGCGACCTGTAGAGGAGAACAATCGGACATACAAAAGCATTTTTGCCCAAACCTGAAACGGAGACGCTTCGCTCGCTTCGCTCGCTCATCTGTTTCACTCTCATGGTCTTTACGAATCCAACGACACCTCATTTGTTAATATTCATCGAGCCGTTTGGGTTGTAGCGATTTTTTTACATTTTAAAACCCCATATCTCCGCCATTTTGAAAAAAATCAAAAAACTGGCTCGAGTAAAAAATTCTATTTATTTTTTCAACCTGCTCACAAAATTTCACGAGAATCGGTTCATAAATGCGACCTGTAGAGGAGAACAACCGGACATACAAAAGCATTTTTGCCCAAACCTGAAACGGAGACGCTTCGCTCGCTTCGCTCGCTCATCTGTTTCACTCTCATGGTCTTTACGAATCCAACGACACCTCATTTGTTAATATCCATCGAGCCGTTTGGGTTGTAGCGATTTTTTTACATTTTAAAACCCCATATCTCCGCCATTTTGAAAAAAATCAAAAAACTGGCTCGAGTAAAAAATTCTATTTATTTTTCCAACCTGCTCACAAAATTTCACGAGAATCGGTTCATAAATGCGACCTGTAGAGGAGAACAACCGGACATACGAAAGCATTTTTGCCCAAACCTGAAACGGAGACGCTTCGCTCGCTTCGCTCGCTCGGTCAATAAAAACAGTTATTGCAAAGCCGCCGTTAGCCTTTACTCGGGTCTCGGAATAGATTAAATTAAGGTGAAAGAGAATGATATAGTCCGCTATGGCGCGTCACTGGCTAAAGGATCTGCGCACTAATTAGGCCATAATTAGGGATGCTCGTTAGCGACTATTATGCGTTCAGGCAGAAAGTGCACTAATTTATAATTAGGGATGCTCGTTATTACACTTCAACTAAGGCGACCTAAGGCGAGGGTCAGGCAGAAAGTGCACTGATTCAGGGCAATGTAACAGCCCTTTAAATCTGCCGCCCCGTGTGGAACAAGGCATACCTACGCTATGTTGTTGTTCTTGAATGAAGTCCTAGGCCAAATGTACTTCTGCCACACTCTATAACAAAAGGCGTGTTTTTATTCTTGTTATTTTAAAAAGGTGACGATTTAATGGACATGGTTTGTGATTCAGAATCTGAATTTCAGATCCAGTATTCGAGTTCATCATAGTCGGCGCCGGCTCGGCCGGGTCGGTGCTGGCTAGCCGGCTGACAGAGAACCCGGACTGGAAAGTACTGCTCATAGAAGCCGGAGTGGACCCCACACTGGACACCGAGGTAAACAGACAAATCTCTAAAGAATTTCAAGGGCACTAAACCAGGGGATCCTACTAAGCTTTTAACTATTACATCATAGGTTTTTCGTTCAGTACAGGACAGAATGATACCCCTTGACTAAACTTTTAACGACCCTGTGTAACGAAGAATATTTAATTCGCATCGGGGATTGTGATCCGTGCATTAGAAGGTAAATTTGTATCGCTAATGCATTGTTAATTTGTTTTACCTTGGTTGTCAGCGTAGATAATTTTGTTTTGGTTTTGGATGTTAACTATCGAATAGGTAACTATTGTTTATATTATAGCTATTACTAAGATTACAGGCAAATGCTTTCAACAAGAGAGCGCCTTTTATTACAATTGCTGCCTATCATTTCAGCGACCCATTGACGAAGCTGATGGCACTATGTAAAATGAAATGAGCTTTAAATTAAACTCATACTACACTACTTAGATAACTAGCATAGAGTAAATTAGTAATGTACTAAGATAAGTTTATGTTTTACAATATGGTTTAATAAAAGCATAGGTAGTTTATATAAAAAGTCCTCATGCAACTTCTATTAATTTTGCGAGCGAAGCGAGCCTACCACTAGGCCACGATGCCCACGATCCGGCACATTTGGTATTTCATACCCACCATTGGCAAAATTAAATACTACACATTCATTATGTCTATAGTCAAAGGACTGCAAATCATTTTTTTTATTTTTTTATTCTCTTTTCTGTTTACTATCTGCGAGCAGCTCATTGGCCTTTATCAGATGATCTGTCTTTCATAACATGTAGAGGCTTTCATCCAGTGATGCAGCCTCGTTCATTACGCTAAGCAAACAGTAATTTGTTTGCTCTCCTCCGCCGTACAACTTCGCCCTCTGTGTTCAGCAGATCCAGGCCAAGTGGGTTGGTATGGTGTTCAAGACAACATTTGTAATTCTTTATTCTGTTTTCGATTTCTTCCTTTACTGTGGGCATCTCCAGATATTTATGTATTTCAATGTTCCTTGTAAACCAGATGAGATGTTGCGAAGTAGTTTGTTTTGAAAACGTTGAATAATTTCAATGTTCGAGTTGCTGGCAGAATTTCTAAGGCGTATATCCAGATTGGCTTAGGGATGGATTTATAGATGAGCAGTTTGTTCTCGAGTGAGAGCTTAGATGATCTACACAACAGCCATTGTACATCTCTATATCTTATTGCAAGCTCTTCCTTTTTGGCCAGAATATGTGTTTTCCAATACAGAACTCTGTCGAGATGGCAACCAAGGTACTTAACACACGTTTTGTGGGGTAGAGTCGCGCCTTTCACGGTTATTGCTGGACAGTTGCCTTTCCTCAAGGTGAATGTTATATGTACAGATTTCGTTGGACTTGCTTGTATGCGCCATTTATCGCAAATCATATAGGATACTTCCTGTTAACCAGAATCATGAAATTTGGCACAAAGCAAGGTCTTATGGCACAAGCACAGACCACTTTGTTAGAGCCTTTACTACTGCGCGCTACTACTACTACAGTCTTCACAAAATAAAAGGCCCGGTTTGACAGTTCACGCCCATGAAGTTTTAAACCCTAATGCGTAGGTAATAAAAGTCAACTGTTGCGTACAAGCAAAGCGTACAAGTTGCTAAGGAAAACCGCTTCTATTACCTACGCGTTAGGGCTTAAAACTTCATGGGTGTGAACTGTCAAAACGGGCATTTTATTTTGTGAAGACTTTACCCTACCACGCGGGTATAAACCTGTTGCGCCAAAGTCGGGTTAGCCCTTCACTTTCCACCGAAGTGTTCGCTAAACATAATAATTAATTTGTAATTTGTTTACCCATGTACTGGTTGATGTCCCAAATAAAATAAATAAATACGAACCTGATTGTTGAGTTAAATATAACTTATTCAAACCTATCAAATACAGCATACTTTAAATTTTACTACCTCCCTGATTTTAAACTGTTTCTATTTCAGACCATAGCATCGACGTTCAATATATTTCATTCCCAAAACGACTGGCAGTATCGCACGGAGCCGCAGGAGAATGCGTGTCTCAGCTCCCAGCACCGGCAGTGTTACTGGCCGCGAGGGAAGACCCTGGGCGGCAGCAGCAGTATCAACGCAATGTTCTAGGGGGGGGGGGGGACACCGGAAGGACTTCGACGACTGGGAGAGTCTCGGCAACCCCGGCTGGTCATACCACGACGTACTCCCATACTTCATCAAGAGTGAAGACCTAGAAGATGACAGAATTACCGAAGCAGAGAAATTGAAGTATCATGGCAAAAACGGCTACTTGAAAGTCTCACGACACAGGTACTACAATCCCTTCAGCACCGTCTTGATCAAAGCCTTCAATGAAGTCGGTATTCCTTAAGTCGAAGACATTTATGGGAAAGACGACAATGGGACTCTAGCAACTGTGAGGAACGGCCGGCGCATGAGCACCGCCAGATGTTTCCTCACGCCGGCGAAAGACAGGAGAAACCTTTATGTCTTAAAAATACTCTTGTCACCAGGTTGATCATCGAAGACTACAAAACTGTCGGTGTCGAGATAGAACACGACGGAGAGAAGAGAGTTGTGGCCGCCATCAAAGAAGTGATCGTGTCTGCAGGCGCCGTAAATACACCGCAGCTTCTCATGCTCTCCGGGATAGGACCCAAGGAACATCTCCAAGAACTCGGCATTCCAGTCATTCGAGATTTACCAGTCGGCGAGAACTTGCAGGACCATGTTGTAGGACACACACTGTACCAACTTGATACAAGTCTCATACCAACTATAGACAGGAAACAGTTCGCCGTGTTATGGCAGAATTTGTAACGAGCCAAACAGGACCCCTGGCGACCATTAATCCCCTTGAAGTTTTGGCTTTGTTGACGTATTCAATATCACAACATGCTGGTCCCGCGAAGGTTATACAAACTTATAGATTTATATCGCCTCCACGAATTCGATCAAGAAAGTCTAAATGTGCTCGAAGAGTTTATGGAAAAGCTCGTTGTCGCTCATTTGGCGGTACTACTCAAACCTAAATCAAGAGGTAAAATCGTTCTAAGAAGTAACAACCCGAGGGACAAAGTGTCAAATTACCCCAATTATTATGATGATCCTCTCGATGTTGAAACAATGGTGAAGGCGATGAGGCTGGGAGCGTCGCTTGCCAATACTCTTCCAATGAAGTTATTCCAAGCGAAGGAGACAAGGGTGGAGTTGGACGGGTGTAAGCATCTCACATTCAAGAGCGACGAGTATTACGAATGCATCGCCAAGCACCTCTGTACGACACTCTACCATCCCGTGGGCACGGCGAAGATGGGGCCGCTCGGAGACCACACTGCAGTCGTAGACCCGCGGCTTAGAGTGCATGGAATGCACAACTTGAGAGTCGTCGACGCCAGTATCATGCCGGAAATTGTGAGAGGAAACACTAATGCAGCTACTATTATGATCGCCGAGAAAGCATCGGATATGATAAAAGATCAATGGCACGTACATTAAATTATGTAAGTATTTTTAGGGTTCCGTACCCGAAGGGTGCCAAACGGGACCCTATTACTGAGACTTCGCTGTCTGTCCGTCCGTCCGTCCGTCCGTCCGTCTGTCTG
>OY735252.1:205787-230311 GCA_963457715.1 Argyresthia albistria | reverse complement strand
CTCCGTCGCCGCCGCGCACGGCAGCCACGGCGCCGGCCGCGCGCACGGCGCACACGAACGGAGATAGCCAGGAGTAGCACGCTGAGAGAGACTCCCATGTGTAGCCTGCGTGGAGGAGGGAGAGGGGTTGTAGTAAGGCAAGAGGTATCGAGCATTTAAATTTTCGAAAAGAGAATGGTATTGTGAACTTGTGACGATTATTTGCGTAGTAAACATGGCTATTACGCTTCCATAGGAACTCTTCGTGTACATTTCGGAATGCTGATACTCACATCTGCAACTAAGAACTGCGTACACGAGTAGCGTGTATAGTATCTTACTCGGATCCGGGTAAAGGCCTGTGCCCCCTCGGTGGGGATATTAATGGGCTACATTTACTTTTTACTCGTGTATAAGTTATTGAATGCATGCTAAAGTTAAAAAAAAACCCCAGGTCTTCGATGTTTACATGTTTGTGATGTCGCTATTTCTGGTTCCCACGACACAGGGTATCCTAGTGTAGGGCCAGAAGCAATGTATGTACAAAAAAATAATACAGTGTCACTTACGCACGCTATCAAACATTTTGGAAAATTCTGAATTACACGCGTAATACGACTACGTAGTATGTAGTAGTCGTAAAACCCCTCCACCAACCCGCACTGAGCCAGCGTGGTGGAGTATGGCTCAATCTTACTCGGATCCGGGTAAAGGCCTGTGCCCCGCGGTGGGGACATTAATGGGCTACATTTACACGCGTAATATTAACAGGGCGAAGTGGTGGGTCAGGGCAGGTGAAGGTTAAAGAGGGTGAGCGAAGCGAACCACAAAGTAAGTAAGTAGTAAGAACTATAAAAACTCACCATCAAATTACGAAACAAGACTTAATGATAATTAAGTTGATGTTTTTGATGAGAAATCTTTACTACCTGACACAAATACTTCGGAAACGTGTGCGCGCCGCGCTGCAGTGGCTATTGTAACGTCACGAGTATTTACATTGGGTAGTCGCGCAGTATATAACGGACCCATAATATTCGCGTAGACTATTCCAAAATATACACGATTGCGGCATAATGCTGATGTAGACGGAAGACGTAAGTGAAAACATTGCGTTTCAAATTATACGCGATAATTTTGATCCGACAGAATGATGTCCTCTACTCCACAAAAAAAATTGTGGTTCCATACTCCAAACACCCTGTATAATGTGGTCGTCTGTCTCCCTCTCCCGCCTCCGGCGAGAGCGAGACACGTCGAGACATCTCGGGCTCGGCAGAGAAAATGTTTGTGCATAGACAAGCGCTTTTCTCGAGTGTGGCACACTAGGCGTACTGAAACTGATTGCAGCTAAGTTATCCTTTGTGAGTTATATGACTATACAACTAATACTACAATAACTATAGCTTCTCAACAGTTTTAGACTTAGTAAAGCACACAGATTCGTCTGTGACATTGTTGAGTCAGGGCCATTTCATTGTCGCGGTACATTCACAATACCACATAGTGAAAATGATTATTTATTTGTAAATTGTTTTGTGTTATGTTCTTCCAGGTTTTATTCTATTTTGTATTTCTTTTTATTATGTGTCTGTGTGTGTACCTTTTCAGTGAATAAATGAATTTATCTATCTATCTATCTTTATCTATCAAGTATTAAATATTGTGATATTACAGATTTTTGAAACTGCAGACATGAGTAACTGAGTTTTTGGGAAATATCGAAGATATTGATATAGACTGGATGTCCTTTACATCAATAAATGTTAGTATAGACCTTAAGATAATAGTATAGAACAGAAGTAGACATATCTCACCGGAGACCCTCAAAGCCAGCTCCTTGTTGAAGGTGTGCGCCATCGCGGCGGCGGCCACCAGGCTGGCGGGGAAGCAGTTGACGTGCACGTGCAGCACGGCCAGGTCCAGCAGCTGGCCGCAGATCACGAACTCCAGAGACGAGTACTGCGGGAACACGAACGTGTACCCGCGCAGCGCGCTCACGCCGCTATCAGTCTCGTGGATCAGCCGCCGCTTAGCGCTTCTCGCTTCACTCGCCAGTTGCATGTAGACGTTGAGCCAGCTGTTGACGGTGATGGGCGTGAGGTCCCACGTCAGGATCTTGAGGATGAGCAGCTCTTCTAGAAGGATCTCGTCGCTGGTGCATGCGCCGTCGGTGACGTAGGCGAACTCGCCGATTTTTGGAGGGTACACCTCTTCGACCTTCGCGGCGATGAACAGACATGTTATACCTGGAATGACAGGGTTTTGGTCAATATTTTGTAATTCTGGATCCGCTATTTTTAGGTGGGGCATGTACCAACACTACGTGACTATTTTAGGGGGGAGGGGTTCTCTCCACGCTAGTACGAAATACCTATAAGTGGTAGCCTATAAGTGACTTTCTGTTTTATAAGTTGCCTTGTAATCAGTTGTTGTTAGTCGATGGCTTCCCTAAAATCTAATAAATAAATAAATAAAATAAATACCAGTGATGGCTCATACTATAATGGTCACGCAGAGGGGGAGGGGGCCAAAGATAACAAAAAATAGGTCACGGAGTATGGATACGTTCCCCGACGAGTAGCTTTAGTAATTGGCTAAACGGGATGACGGACGGCGGACCAAATAAGTGACAGAATAATGGCCAAGGGAAGCGACAAGACTCGTGTGCAGACCACCTGCTCGATGGTCCGAAGATGTCATCAAGTCGACAGGACCTCAACGGATGCGGTTGGCGCAGGACCGTGCAGCCTATACCCAGCAGAGGGTTGATGTGGGCTCAGTATGGTATGATGACCTTTTGTAATCCGTTTAGGTGGTGACGTGTTCGTGCTGAGGCCACACCTCGGACACTCCATAGAACGCTCGTAAAATAATCACCTATTACTACTACATAATCAAATGATGTTTGTATACGTGCAAATGTGTGCGTAAACTTTGCTAGGGCTGGTGGCGCGGCAAATGCAGCGATATTAAGTATACGCGTTCGTCACTCGTCATGCGTTCAGCCCTGTCTATTGATCCTTTAGCCAATCCTTTGACGCCAGGGGTAGGGTGCGGCATTTGAATCAGCGCGGGGAAGGGAGTGGCCGTTCTGTACGGAGTACTATTATCTCTTCTGTGCTGAGGCCTTACCTATATGTACAGTAATGTCTAATAGTGGTAATTGATAACTCAACAGTGGAGTGGAGGCCCCAATAGTAGATAGTACAACAAGTGCAGGCGAGGGTGGATACTCAAGTCGAGGGTGAAATGGGTTTTATGTACGAGTTATACACTCTGCTTTTCACTTCGATTGTGAGGAAATTAAACAGCAATATTGCAAAAACAGTTGCAAAATGCAACGCAAAGAAAAAATAAGGACTTCCCGCCCTCAGAACAATAACTAAAGCATTCCCGCCAATATATATTTTATACGTCGCAGTGGCACTTAGCATAGGTATATGTGGCTGTTTATACTTGACAACCTTTGTCAGAGTCTGAGATTTTATTATTATTATTAGCCTATAGCATCCCACTGCTGGGCAAAGGCCTCTCTTCCGAGATTTAGACGGAGATTTTACTTTATGCACGAGTGCATAAAATGTGACTTTATGCAGCCTATACCCAACTTATAGGCGAACTTTATGAGCATGAGAAGAGACAAATCACATTTGAAGTCTTTGCTGCAAGCTGTACATGTTTTACTTCGCGGATAGTTTTCTAAGGAATTCTTGCCGTTGACGCAGTCACGTACGTGGTCACGGGCCGTGAAATGAGTCAACAGTCGCGGGTACTCTATTCTTCTTCAAGGGAGGTTGAAGCGCCTACACCTGGCCCGTGGCCCACATGAGCGGGGCCTTTGTAAATCCCCTTCGTCTGCTCATCTAGTTCAGGCCAACTCCTGCACCAGCTGGAGTAGGAGGCCTGGGTGTTCAAGGAGCTCGAGGGTCGGTGTGGCGGGTATTACCTATGAGCTGCAGCCGTCCCTTTGGCACGTCCTCTGTGCTGGAGAGGTAGCGGTCCACGTAGTCTACAGTCAGGTGGAATGTCTCCCGATGCAGCTTGTACACTTCGCATACCTGGAGGGAGGACGAGAGCTTGTAGAGGGACAACAACATTAGCGGCCAGTTTCCTGGGCAGTAGTAAGTTAACAGGATGGTTAAGGCGAGGTATGAATAATTACAAACCAAGGTCAACGAAGATTGCGAAAGTGAGAAGCGAATATAACTTGGGAATTGGAACAAGTGGGATGGCAATTGTGCGCTCGCACCTAATCTGAATCAACGTAAGGTACTATTATCTCTTCTGTGCGTAAGCGCCACAACGAAAAAGAAATAACCGGCCAAGTGCGAGTCGGACTCGCGCACGAAGGGTTCCGTACCATTATCTATAAAAAACCGCAAAAAAAACACGTTAGTTGTATGGGAGCCCCCCTAAATATTAAATTTATTTTGTTTTTTAGTATTTGTTGTTATAGCGGCAACAAAAATACATCATCTGTGAAAATTTCAACTGTCTAGCTACCACGGTTCATGAGATACAGCCTGGTGACAGACAGACAGACGGACAGCGAAGTCTCAGTAATAGGGTCCCGTTTGGCACCCTTCGGGTACGGAACCCTAAAACATAAAAAATAAGCTATTTCAGGGAATTACATTTCTGTCTTCAAAAACAACAATTCCCCACGTATTACAATTACAATTACAATTAATAGAAAGATCATATTTACTACTACTGCGGTATAATAGGAAAAAATATTGGAAAAATCGGTTAAGTGCGGGCCGGTATCGCACACGAAGGGTACCGTACCATCGTACAACAAATCAAAAGCACTCAAAACAATAAAAAAATAAACAAAAAGAAAATTTAAAAAGTTTATGCCTTCACGAGATTTGAACCGACGACCTCCGGATTGAGAGTCTACATCATACCGGCTGAGCTACCACAACCATGTGGGTTGACGCGAAATATGCTATCATATTTAAATGTGTAGTATATGTATCTATGACATGGTTGCTATGACAATAAATAAACAGTTTCAGTCAAGATCTCCATTTTGAAATGCGTAAGTGTATCTAAACACGTCTCTTGTATCGGGGCCCCCTTTAATTTGCAATATCTCTCGTATTTCAGTATTTGTGGTTGGTGCGGCAACAGATATACACATTCGGTGAAAATTTCAGCTTTCTAGCTATTACGGTTCGTGCAGACGGACCCGGTGACAGACAGGACGGACGGACGGACAGGCGGACAGCGAAGTCTTAGTAATAGGGTCCCGTTTGGCACCCTTCGGGTACGGTACCCTAAAAAAGGGTTGACTTTGGTTTTTCTCCTATCGAGATTTTTTTATCCAAACACGTTTTCCATCATGAAAACCCTAGATTATATAGTCAAATTACATATACCAGAAATTGATTACGATTTGACGTGTATTTCCTGAAATACACATGAAATAATCGGTTAAGTGCGGGTCGGTATCGCACACGAAGGGTACCGTACCATCGTACAACAAATCAAAAGCACTCAAAACAATAAAAAAATAAACAAAAAGAAAATTTAAAAAGTTTATGCCTTCACGAGATTTGAACCGACGACCTCCGGATTGAGAGTCTACATCATACCGCACCGGCTAACCACAACCATGTGGGTTGACGCGAAATGCGCGGAATATTTAAATTTCATTGTGTAGTATATGTGTCTATGACATGGTTGCTATGACAATAAATAAACAGTTTCAGTCAAGATCTCCATTTTGAAATGCGTAAGTGTATCTAAACACGTCTCTTGTATCGGGGCCCCCTTTAATTTGCAATATCTCTCGTATTTCAGTATTTGTGGTTGGTGCGGCAACAGATATACAGATTCTGTGAAAATTTCAGCTTTCTAGCTATTACGGTTCGTGCAGACGGACCCGGTGACAGACAGGACGGACGGACGGACGGACGGACGGACAGACGGACAGCGAAGTCTCAGTAATAGGGTCCCGTTTGGCACCCTTCGGGTACGGTACCCTAAAAAGCACCCCTAATTTATTCATGAGGCGCCTTGAATCAGTTTCGGCCAATCACGGGCCGATATTTTTAATAATGGCGGTACGTGATTAGCTGAGGCTGATTTAACCAAATTGTTAAGTTAATCAGCGATCAGGAAACCAGACTAGGACTCACAATCACATCGGTGGTTCAAGCAGAGTCGGTTTGAGAAGGGCACTGGGACGACATGAGAAGTAGCGCCGTACCTATTAGCTCGTTGAACATTAATACAATAGAAATTTGAGCTGACCCCCTGTCGCCTGTCGCGCACAATGGAGTATCGAATAAATGGCTACAGGGTTTAAAGCATTTTGGTATTTAATTCTGTTAGAAATCAAAGATGGTTAAGTCCACCCGCTTATTTTCAACCTTATTGGTATTTGAGTACAAAACGAATGAAAATCTAGGGGTGGACTTAACCATCTTTGATTTCTAACAGAATCAAATACCAAAATGCTTTAAACCCCCTCGCTCGCACGTCCATTGTTGCTATTGTTAGTTTGACCTGCCTGTGTCTTAACGCGAGCGAACCGATTACAAGGGTTCGTTATCAAGTCCACCGTAAGGTCAACTTGGGTAAGACCGTCCAGGAGGCAAGACCAAACACACGAGTTTGTGCAGTCTCTATTAACTCTATGCGGTTTATACTTCAGTCGGTAAAACAGTACCCGATTGTGGTCCGAGCAAGCTATGATAGATGGCGCTATCAGGCGTATGAGAGAAATAAAATGACTCACAAAATAATTAAAACAAAAAGTAAACTTTAGAAAAAACCGACTTCCACAAACCCTATTTGATTAGATTGAGTTGCGTATAAAAAAGTTCATCCCCAATTTTCCACCCTTGGAGGTTGTTTTTTATTATTAAATTTAAATGGGACCACCCTTGAGGTATTACCTATACGCCGAAAAAAGATTTGTTCAAATCGGTTCATAATTGGCGGAGTTATCGCGTAACAAACATAGAAAAAAAACATACGGGTCGAATTGAGAACCTCCTCCTTTTTTTGAAGTCGGTTGATTAGTTGAGTTTTGAAAGAAGACCACGACCTCACATGCGCTGCGAAAAAAAAATATCCTGGAAGAGATTAGTGGGTATTTTTCAATGAGATTATGGAGAGTATCTTTAAAAATGTGCGCCAAAGCAATTCTGTATGTTGGTTTCACGAAATCTGCCTTATTTATTTAATTATATTGTTGTAAACTTTTCCAACCTAAAAACCTTGTAGTGGGGAAGTCCGTATACACCACACGGGGGAACTCCGGCACATGCCGGTCTTACCTAAAATCAGGTGTTAACAACCTTTTTTGTTTTGTTAGATACTTTACTTACTTGCTGTAGCTTCGTTCAATTTACTAATCATTTTGATTTCGATGTATAAATGCACTAAATAATGGAGTTTTAATCACGTCATATAATTAAATGCATTATATTTTGTGATTTTTTGTTCGATTTTAGAATCTATAAAGTAAACCATATTTTTATAATAAATAACGCCTTTTTTTCTTATATAACTTACTACTCGAGCAAGTTAAGAAGGCACTTTCACTGTAGGTGACTTCACAACGGCGGCGCTCATAGATAAGGCAATTAATTGCATTTGCATCCAGCCAGTGCCAACTTAGTTCGTCTGGGTAGTATTCTATCCATGTGAAAAAATGTGCGGCACTCCTGAATCCAAAGATATGCCGCACTTACCTCAATTTGAGTTTTTGTTTAATAAAAACGAATTTAGGCTTAATTTTGATAGCTGTTAAGTTTTATTTTCATTACTACCCACGTATGCATGTTACTAACTGGATTTCAACCCGTTTAGTCTACAAATGAAAGAAATATGGCCACCAGACGGACTTTCCTCAATGACTGGGGAAGTCCGTCTACAAGACGTTATTTCAAAATACCAACCGTATTTGTCACCAAAATCTATACGAGCAGACATTTGACTTCTTTATCATATTCACGAAAGACTACTTGTCATCTACTCGGAAAACCGTATTTCTAGAACAATTAGAACAGAAATGGTGGCAAATCAAAAAAAACTTTTAATAAAGTATGCCGGTCTTACCCAAGTTGACCTTACGTAGACTGTTCCTAAAATCAGAAAAAAAAAACCTAAAAACCTCATACCGACAAGCTAATAAAAAGTAACACGCTGATAATGATAACTGTTTATCTGTGTGTCTCGACCCCTAAATTATTATTATTCACCCTTACAATAACAAACCGCCTCGACACACCCTTCACTTAGATGCGTATATTGAATAGGTAATAAACCTGTTCAGCTCTAACTGTACTCGTTAACCACCAACCGAACAGGATGGACGACAGTGAACATGCTGACCTGATGACTACGTACAGGATGGACGATAGTGACGATGCTGACCTGATGACTACGTACAGGATGGACGACAGTGAGCATGCTGACCTGATGACTACGTACTCGTTAACCACCAACCGAACAGGATGGACGACAGTGAGCATGCTGACCTGATGACTACGTACTCGTTAACCACCAACCGAACAGGATGGACGACAGTGAGCATGCTGACCTGATGACTACGTACTCGTTAACCACCAACCGAACAGGATGGACGACAGTGAGCATGCTGACCTGATGACTACGTACAGGATGGACGACAGTGAGGATGCTGACCTGATGACTACGTACAGGATGGACGACAGTGAGCATGCTGACCTGGATGACTACGTACTCGTTAACCACCAACCGAACAGGATGGACGACAGTGAGCATGCTGACCTGATGACTACGTACTCGTTAACCACCAACCGAACAGGATGGACGACAGTGAGCATGCTGACCTGATGACTACGTACAGGATGGACGACAGTGAGCATGCTGACCTGATGACTACGTACAGGATGGACGACAGTGAGCATGCTGACCTGATGACTACGTACTCGTTAACCACCAACCGAACAGGATGGACGACAGTGAGCATGCTGACCTGATGACTACGTACTCGTTAACCACCAACCGAACAGGATGGACGACAGTGAGCATGCTGACCTGATGACTACGTACAGGATGGACGACAGTGAGCATGCTGACCTGATGACTACGTACAGGATGGACGACAGTGAGCATGCTGACCTGATGACTACGTACTCGTTAACCACCAACCGAACAGGATGGACGACAGTGAGCATGCTGACCTGATGACTACGTACTCGTTAACCACCAACCGAACAGGATGGACGACAGTGAGCATGCTGACCTGATGACTACGTACTCGTTAACCACCAACCGAACAGGATGGACGACAGTGAGCATGCTGACCTGATGACTACGTACTCGTTAACCACCAACCGAACAGGATGGACGACAGTGAGCATGCTGACCTGATGACTACGTACTCGTTAACCACCAACCGAACAGGATGGACGACAGTGAGCATGCTGACCTGATGACTACGTACAGGATGGACGATAGTGAGGATGCTGACCTGATGACTACGTACAGGATGGACGACAGTGAGGATGCTGACCTGATGACTACGTACAGGATGGACGACAGTGAGCATGCTGACCTGATGACTACGTACTCGTTAACCACCAACCGAACAGGATGGACGACAGTGAGCATGCTGACCTGATGACTACGTACTCGTTAACCACCAACCGAACAGGATGGACGACAGTGAGCATGCTGACCTGATGACTACGTACTCGTTAACCACCAACCGAACAGGATGGACGACAGTGAGCATGCTGACCTGATGACTACGTACAGGATGGACGACAGTGAGCATGCTGACCTGATGACTACGTACAGGATGGACGACAGTGAGCATGCTGACCTGATGACTACGTACAGGATGGACGATAGTGAGGATGCTGACCTGATGACTACGTACAGGATGGACGACAGTGAGGATGCTGACCTGATGACTACGTACAGGATGGACGACAGTGAGCATGCTGACCTGGATGACTACGTACAGGATGGACGACAGTGAGCATGCTGACCTGATGACTACGTACTCGTTAACCACCAACCGAACAGGATGGACGACAGTGAGCATGCTGACCTGATGACTACGTACAGGATGGACGACAGTGAGCATGCTGACCTGATGACTACGTACAGGATGGACGACAGTGAGCATGCTGACCTGGATGACTACGTACTCGTTAACCACCAACCGAACAGGATGGACGACAGTGAGCATGCTGACCTGATGACTACGTACTCGTTAACCACCAACCGAACAGGATGGACGACAGTGAGCATGCTGACCTGATGACTACGTACAGGATGGACGACAGTGAGCATGCTGACCTGATGACTACGTACAGGATGGACGACAGTGAGCATGCTGACCTGATGACTACGTACTCGTTAACCACCAACCGAACAGGATGGACGACAGTGAGCATGCTGACCTGATGACTACGTACTCGTTAACCACCAACCGAACAGGATGGACGACAGTGAGCATGCTGACCTGATGACTACGTACAGGATGGACGACAGTGAGCATGCTGACCTGGATGACTACGTACTCGTTAACCACCAACCGAACAGGATGGACGACAGTGAGCATGCTGACCTGATGACTACGTACTCGTTAACCACCAACCGAACAGGATGGACGACAGTGAGCATGCTGACCTGGATGACTACGTACTCGTTAACCACCAACCGAACAGGATGGACGACAGTGAGCATGCTGACCTGATGACTACGTACTCGTTAACCACCAACCGAACAGGATGGACGACAGTGAGCATGCTGACCTGATGACTACGTACAGGATGGACGACAGTGAGCATGCTGACCTGATGACTACGTACTCGTTAACCACCAACCGAACAGGATGGACGACAGTGAGCATGCTGACCTGATGACTACGTACTCGTTAACCACCAACCGAACAGGATGGACGACAGTGAGCATGCTGACCTGATGACTACGTACAGGATGGACGACAGTGAGCATGCTGACCTGATGACTACGTACAGGATGGACGACAGTGAGCATGCTGACCTGATGACTACGTACTCGTTAACCACCAACCGAACAGGATGGACGACAGTGAGCATGCTGACCTGATGACTACGTACAGGATGGACGACAGTGAGCATGCTGACCTGATGACTACGTACAGGATGGACGACAGTGAGCATGCTGACCTGATGACTACGTACTCGTTAACCACCAACCGAACAGGATGGACGACAGTGAGCATGCTGACCTGATGACTACGTACTCGTTAACCACCAACCGAACAGGATGGACGACAGTGAGCATGCTGACCTGGATGACTACGTACTCGTTAACCACCAACCGAACAGGATGGACGACAGTGAGCATGCTGACCTGATGACTACGTACTCGTTAACCACCAACCGAACAGGATGGACGACAGTGAGCATGCTGACCTGATGACTACGTACAGGATGGACGACAGTGAGCATGCTGACCTGATGACTACGTACAGGATGGACGACAGTGAGCATGCTGACCTGATGACTACGTACTCGTTAACCACCAACCGAACAGGATGGACGACAGTGAGCATGCTGACCTGATGACTACGTACAGGATGGACGACAGTGAGCATGCTGACCTGATGACTACGTACAGGATGGACGACAGTGAGCATGCTGAACTGATGACTACGTACAGGATGGACGACAGTGAGCATGCTGACCTGATGACTACGTACTCGTTAACCACCAACCGAACAGGATGGACGACAGTGAGCATGCTGACCTGATGACTACGTACAGGATGGACGACAGTGAGCATGCTGACCTGATGACTACGTACAGGATGGACGACAGTGAGCATGCTGACCTGATGACTACGTACAGGATGGACGACAGTGAGCATGCTGACCTGATGACTACGTACTGTTTCACAATGTGACTACAGAGAATATTATAATCTTCCTATGCTGAGTTGTTCGGATAAATTCGTGTAATTTTTAGCGAAACCAAAGCAGAATCCTGGATACGTATACAAACGTCTTAGAGGAGGAGATTCTATTCTATGGAAAACCAACGGCACTAGTAGCAGTATGAATATCAAGCATACGGTGTTTAGAATTATTCATGGATATTGAAAGTAGAGGCCCCTCGACCCTCGTTTCTGGGGCACTGTGTGGTGGGGGTGGGCAGTGCGCACTGCGCCCGTGTGTGGGACCGACGACGCAGGCAGGCAGGCAGGGCACCTCACTCATGTGATCCTGGCCTGTTTACTGCATGCAACTCGCGTAGTTTTGATAAGTCGAAGGAACCAATGAATGAATGAATGAATTTCTTTATTTCCAATAAAAGATTGGAACCTAATGATCTCATCAACTTCAAATACATTTAAAAATAATATATTTGATATACTTTTACTGTACATAGGTAGGGGCCAATTCTCTAGGGCACACTCACTAAAATTACTTGACAATATTAGCTCCGACGCTCTTACGCGGTTGCCATAGATTCCATTTTCGAACTCACTTTTGAATTAGTTCATCAGTACATTAAAATAATTCAAAAGTGAGTTCGAAAATGGAATCTATGGCGACCGCATAAGAGCTGTCGGACTTAATATTGTCAAGTAATTTTAGTGAGTGTAACCTAGAGAATCGGCCACATTGTCGAACGAACAAGCTCTCATTTCGACTTTTCTAAGTTAGGCCCGCCACATACAGTCGGTTTTCCAATTCGGAATTCCGTAACGGAATTATCCCGAACGCAGTAAACTCATACAAATCTATGGATCTACCACATACATACGGAAGTTTTCCGTTTGGAATTTTCGCGGATTCGTATCGGATTGAATCCCGTTTCGGAATTCCGAATCGGAAAAATTCCGGCTTTATGTGGCCGGCCTTAAGTTAAGTTTTTGTTTTGTGGCTTCTATCGTGGGTTGCCACAAATATTCCGCCAATGTCACGTTATGAAATTCAAATTAAATTATGTATTTTTCCGTGTTACAAAAACAACATAAATAAACTAGTAATTACATCAAGGAACTTAAAGTGTACAAGCCACACAGATATTATGATATTTATAATATTATACTAATACAGATAGACCACCAAAAACAAAATTTGCCACCAGCGTAAACTGTGATGGTACGGAAGCTTCTTTAGTTCGAGGCCATTATCGCTTGGTGCAGCACCATCGAAAAATTGCAAATACCACGAGATGGCGTTGAGATATATAGGATTTATTCTAAGATTATCGCCACCTAGAAGTATGTTAACTGAAACCATGGCGTTCAAAGTACAAATCTTACTCCTCACGCCATTTCTTTTATGATGTATAACTAAGTTGTGAGCTAACACAAGCTATCTATAGTATAAGCACAGAAAGTGACCTAAAGCAACAAAATTTCATAAAAATCATAACACCTCAAATAGAATATCGCTTACAATTTCAGTAGTTCGTTAAGTGAAACCTAAATTGTTTTTATCTTAATATTGAAGTTGCCCTCTCTGTTTCAGTACCCTGCCAAATCCTTTGCTCTGCACTCGTACGTAGTTTGCTTTGGAAATGACGAGCATAATGTCTGTGCTGTGGAATACATTTTGCTCTATAAAATAGCAGGCATGAGCAGAGCAACTTCATCAGGCCCATGATTGACTTTTGACTGACGAACCCCTCGCTCTGCGATCGACCAAATTCATTCTTTTTCCTTGAACGGATTGCTTGATAGTAGAAATGAATCAGTCTATACTTGAATCAGGGGTGGATCCAGACTTTTATTTTGAGGGCGGGCGGGGGGGCGATTGACTAGGCTCAGACGGAGCTGGAGTTAAAATGAGAAGTTAACAATAATAGTAGTAGTAGTTACGCGCCTTGCGCTTGTGCGCTTGAAAAAGCGGCAATCCTGTCTATAACTCTCACAATAATAGGGACTCATAGGGCGGTGTCAGCCGCCCCGGAAATTACCCATGACTAGCAAGTCAAGTAACGAGAACCTTATTTCATTCCATTTATTTTCCACTTATACCTATCATTACAGTCTAGGCCCAATCGATGGGTATGTATGATACAAAAATCATATTTTACTTAAAAAATAAACTACAATAGGTGCTCACTGTAGCACAGTACGAGCAACGAGCAAGCTTATAAAATCTAATAGGGCGACCGGCGTCAGCCGTAGCCGAGTCATACAACTCATTATTAGTGGCACGAAAAATTCCCGTGGATAACGAGAAGAGAACATCACAAAATAACTCATAGAAAATTTCGGAAAAATCACACTGGCAGGCATTTCTGTTTCTTCTGAGTGTGCTGTGTAATAGTAGGTTTTTCTCCCATACCGCGATCGACTCGTATAGCCGCCGCGGTCGACCTGTTGCGCATCCCATCATGCCCCGGCTCTATAGTGTAATGAGCACAAAGTGGTCCAGCAAAGAGTATGGGTGTATGTGATTCTGATATTAAACTTTCTCCAAGTATTACAATATAGTCGGCATATTTATAATAATTACAATTCAGTCCCCCAAAGTAAGTATGGAGGGTAGTTTTATAAAACTAAAAGCTAGGTCATGATCTGGTTACTGCAGGGAGGCATGACAAAAGTAAATTAGCTAGGTCATGATCTGGTTACTGTAGGGAGGCATGACAAAAGTAAATTAGCTAGGTCATGATCTGGTTACTGTAGGGAGGCATGACAAAAGTAAATTAGCTAGGTATAATACTATGGATGAAATAGAGCAAAACCGCAAATAACCACGTCAATTTGTTTGTGCATTAGATAAAAGTAGGTACCGATGTACGTTCTCGTGTACTCTCGTTAGCTTATTTTAACAGTGGTTTCAATTACCAGAAACGAGTAATTATCAACATTACCCTAACATGGATATAATACCTGCTATGAGTTTACCGAGTAGTTTTTCCTCGGCAATCTTTCTCTATTTGATATTGAGGCTCAATTTGGAAGACATGGGTGGTTGGCACTCTACCATATGACCATACCTAAACTATTTGTTTTCGTACTCGTGAGCAAGCGAAGCCCATTGTCGTCACAAGTGGGTCACTTATCATCAAATAGCTCGTTATCAGTACGCAAGTTCCTTAGAAAGCGAAATAAAATCAGTAGCAATGGCTTTTGTGGCACATTGCTTCCTTCAGTTACTCGAGTTGATATGTAGAGCATAATGATTACATACGCCTGTGACGTTATCAACGGAAACTGCGGGAAACACTCGTGGGAAATGCGGCCGTTCATTTAAAACTCTATGGAGAACTTCTTGCACGAGAAATAATTCAAAGACCGAGACGCTCGTGTATGGTATTCGTGCGTCGTCTTACAAAGGTTTATATCAGAGGAATATGAGAACAGATGAAATCAGAATAACTCTATCTTTAGCCAGAGCTTTATGTCTGTCAAGTCTCTAGGCACCGCCGCCGACCGAACGTCTTATTTAAAAATAAAGTCCGCACAGCAACTAATCCACTACGGAACAGTACTCTTAAATAATTTCAAAAGTACTACAATTAGTGAATTTAATAATTGCTAAATATACGGTAAGCGATAGGGGACGTGGACTGCTAAAACGGAAACCTAAGTCAGCTCAATCAATTTATAGTTATAGTATACATCTGCGAACAAGTTGGCTGTGAAAGGTCATTGTACAGGACAAAAAAGGGGTCATTGGCCTTAATATTACCTCACTCCTTAGTTACAAAAGAAAGACAATTTCAAACATTATTGTTACCCTGTAATTACAGTATTCGAACCTTTCAATTGTCATTGCAAGGGCATTGATGATGACGATAAAAAAATGCAATTGCTATAGTTCCTGTTCCACTACTCTAATTAAAATTCATATTCATAATTCATAATTCATAATTCTTTATTTGGCAGTATGTTTGGACAGTACCTAATACATAGTTTTAACAAAAGATGTTAACAAAACATTAAAGAGGGTAGTTGTCCGGCAGCTTGCTTGCGAAGCGCGCACTAGGCGAACCTGTATCGCGCGCTTCCTATTATACCGGTTGCCATACACGACACAGCAGTTCCGCGATCGCGTTTTTAGAATTTTATTTTATTTATCTATAACGAATTTATTGTTTTAGAATATTGTTAGTAACTTATATAAGTATATATTATATTTGCATAAATCAATAGGTACTTATTTATTTTACAATTTATTTCTATTTTTTATAGACCTATTCTATATTATGTGTAAATATAATTATTAAAAATATATAAAGTGTAATGTATAAATAAATTATTAAAAATATATATAAAATGTAGTGTACTTAGGTCGTAACGTTTAATAGATCTTCAGCATCGTCGTAAGTAAGTGTAAGCAACCACTTAGTAACTCGGTTTTTGACCTCTCTAGTTGTTAGTTGCTTAAGATCGCAAATATAAAATGTTTATATAAAAATGCTGATAACTTACCTCGCTGCTCTACATTCTTTAAGCAGCATGAAAGTGATAGAGAAACAGATAATTTATTGCCAATGCTCAGATAAAAACTTAGCTAACAATACAAAACAATAAATTATTATCATGCAAGCTAATGAAAAAATATGCCATTTCTGTAAACTACTAGAATTACGTAATTGGGTACATGGGCCCCCCACATGCCTGCGTTTGGTAATGAGTATTTTGCAACCTGAAGATACTTGAATATTGTTAACTAAGTGGGTCTGACTGACTGAAGACTTGCTTTCCTATGCCTAGGCCCTAGGAAGGACATGTACTAGAAAGTTTTGCTAATGCAACTAGTGCAAAGATCAAGTCAAGGATGATGTTTATATAGTAATTAATATTGAGATGGTTCTGATGCTTACCTCATTCAGCCAGTCCAGTAAGATAGCTCTCATCCTTGGCTGAAGGCTCGGATGATTGTCAAACATATTTGGGTTCCTTGTGCTCCGAGATTGGCTGTCCTCCTCACACATCCTCTTCCACACATCTGTGGGATCCGCCCAGGACAGACCTGGCAGAGGACATTTGCGCTTCGGTGATAGCGGACAATCTGCCTTGCTAGTACTGGAATAATCAAGTGGTATTGAGAATGGAGTAACATAAACACTTAGAAAAGTATTCAGTTCAAAGTCAGAAGCAAAGACAAATATTTAATTTGTTGCATGTCAGCTGTAAGCATTTAAGATATGTTCATGGAATTAATTTTATGCTAATGTTGTGCTAATAGACAAGGTTGTTGCCTCTTTACTTAAATGTGGTTGTGAGACGAAAGGGTTATGAAGTTTCGACAAGATACATAACAGTAGTAGAAGATCACATAATTTAAGTTAGGCAAATTACCTAGGTCTTTTGTTAGAATGTGGAGTGCAGTCTCCTCTAGAGACATTCTCCAGAGGACTGAGGACACAGTTGGGAAGCTCGGGTATACTCGGTGGGCTCAAGAAGCTGTCAGGGTTATAGTCTATGTCGGTGAACACACTCCTCGGCTGAGGCTCATTGACTCCATACTGAGAGCCTTCATCATCACTCTCGCAGGAGGAAGACTCTACAATGACATTTTGAGCCGGCTGCTCATGAAGCTCATCCTGCAGGTTCGACTGTATCTTACAAGGTGGCATGTTCTCCTGCTCCTACAAGAAACATATGTTCATCACATTACACAGGACAGATACTTACAATCAATATAGGTAGTACATTTCACAATCAATGCACAGAACATACCTCATCATCTGTGGAGTTCCTTTTCCTCTTTAATGACATAGACTTTTCATTACTTTCAGAGCTGGACCTGAAAACAGGTGTTCATAGCAGTATGTAAACACAAGTCATCAAGGTCAGAATTTGCAAAAGGATGTTCACGCATTAGATTACATACCCAGTTTCTGCCATTGTAGGAGGACCAAGTCAACTGGTGTATGACTCCTTTACCCTAAAACATGTTCCTGATTAGCTATACAGAATAACATTATCCTTAATTAGGTACAATTCGGTGGAAATACACGTAGAATTACCGCATGTCATGTTCAACTTACAAATAGGGTTATGTCATTAGAATATCACTTGTGGGGGTTTATCGATAGCTGGTTATTCTGCTGAGGGTTCTATCGTTAGATAAGGCCAGTAGGAAGGTTCTCACTTAATATTTGAAGTGGTAAATGTGGGGATGTAGGCGGAACACCGGGGGAAGTAACGACGGCGTGCCCCCACGGATGGCGCGAGTTTTTTTCAGGAGCCCATTTCGAGCAATATCCGGAAGAAATGCACTCAATATGTTAGCAATATATTCAAGGGGATAAATGTAAATAATCTTGGAGCACTCTCAGCACCGAAATAAATTGGTCAGCTGCTCTAAAAAATGCCACGAATCCGTCACAATCGCGCGCGAAACCTGCATCACCGCCATTAGACACGTAGCAAGCCTAGCGCTTCTACATCCGATCCTCATAGGGAAATTTACAAAAATATCATGCATTTCATCAAATGCATACCTAGGAAGTAATTTTAATCGAAAACCGGCTATTTATACTGAAAGGAAGCAATCTAGGAACCCAAGAGCCGTTGACAGTAATGGCTTGGCTTATCGCCCGCCTCAGAATTATAACCTAATTAGGATCGAAGGCGGACTTTATCAACATTATGAATTATTTCTGAGGATAACTAGGTTCACAATGAATAAGTAGATATAGGAAAAATATACCTGGTCATTCACAAATTGATCAAATTATGACAATCAAATCGTCTTGTAGGCAGGAGATACAAAAGATGAAATAAATGTTGTTAGAGATAAATTTCTAGTGAACACTGATTGTATCACTTTGTATAGGTAAAATGTCACACACAACGAATTTTCTTCAATAAATATTGTAATTTTCAGGATTTCACGGCCCAATAACGTCCGGCTTTCCGCGCGAAAATGCCGCGGTAAAAATCGTCTCTCGGCAGCCGATTGACAACTGCCAACTTCACGATTGTTTCTACTGAAACTGTGACATCAGCCATTACCATCACCATCAGCATCAACGAGATTCTCCGTTACACGACAAAATCTTTTGAACAATAGATAATTTTATGATTACACAATTTTATTGTAGAAACAAAACATTTATGCAATTCATTGCAATGCAAGACTTGCTACAAAAGGATAAAATCATTTCAAAATAATGCTTTAAAACCATTGATTAAATGAAACGAAAACATAAAATATACTTTTTATATGAAAACTGCAATAAAATATATAAAATCCAATGTTAATGCCTTTAAAATATAAAGTTTTCTTACTTTTGTTTTTTTTTATAATAATTAGTTTAAAAAATGCTAAATAATTTTAATATAGGTGAAACGGAATGTCCCTTAAAAAATATCAAGCGAATCTGATTGGCTAGAAACTGGCTTGGCCACCGTGGCGTCACAACTGCTGTTTACTGATGTTGGTAATCCTGGTTATAGCTAACTTCAAGGCAAACTACAGCTGGCCGCCAGCTGACTGAAAAGTGAAAAATAATAGTCAATAAACTTGCATTGCATTACTTTAGAACCTGGAACCAAATATTGGTGTTTAAACTGGGATTATAAATCAACGCTGGTGGATTACAAGGACTTCCTTTCAGCAGAATGGCTTCACATAATCTCGCTGTCAAGCTGTGTGGTATTCTTCAGTCGCAGACTACTGAACGTATGTTTTCATCATTATTCTCTAATACCTAAGCGATATTTTATCGACACTCTGACCAGTATATGTTTGTAATTACAGCTATAACAGCGCGCGAGTGGCGTCTCGTAGGACAGGAGCAGGATGGGTCACAGCTGTTCACGTGGGTGTCGACCAGCAGTTGCAGCAAGCAAGTTCTTCATATCGGCGTCTATCATAACAAGACCAAAACCCTATCCATCCTGCACACCTTCCAAGAAAAGATCAACATAATCCAAGCTTCTGTAAATGCTAGCCAGAGCTTGCTAGTCTATGTTGTCAAAGTACTACCCAATGAAGAAGATAATGTAACCGAGCCTTGCCTTTATTGCCCATATTTGATACCTTTGTTGACTGGTAAAGATAACAAGCCTATCCAAGTGGAGGAGGGGTCTATGAAACAGATGATGGTGCAGTATGTGTATGGGAAGAGCTACAAGTACAGTCCAGGAGTCCGGAATGATCTATTCCTCTTGTTCAAGCATTTGGAATGTAAGTATCTCAATTACTTTTCAGCAATTGTAAGTATCATCTTCAGTGATTTAGTGGACACCGTTGTGCCTTTGCCAACCTGTGTGGTAAAGGGCATAACACTATGTTTATAGGAAAGGAATTGTTCTGTTGTTAAACATTGACATATTTTTATATTATTTTACGAGCTTGTCAAGTATTATACTATATCAAGCACCAATTTGGCTCTTTGTGTCGACATTTATTTAAGTTATTTTTATTCATTCTACATAACCCATATTTGTTCAATGTTTATACAATCCTTGTCTTCTTTTTCAGATATCAAAATATATCGTACAACCATGATCTCTAATGACTGTGACGATGGAACTGAAGAGTGGGATTTTGATGGTGAGCTTCCAGAGCCGGACACCATAGTTCAAGTTTTCTCATGGGCCCAGTGGGACTGTACCAATCAAGTGAGTAACCAGAATACACATTAGTACAAGGAAAGTTTTAATTTTATGTATTAGACTGACCATTTATTTTTTCATCAAAGCAGGAGGTTTTCGGAATTTTGTAAAAAAGTGCGAGTTGGATTCGCACATACGAAAATTTTGAATTTTGAATTTTGATTAGAGACTCGAGTAACTAGTCCGTGCTTATAAAGGGTGGCGTCAGCCGCCCCAGAAATTTTACATGGCCAGTATCTCGCGCCAAGGAGCCACCCGCGTCATTTTAAAATGAACATTACATGTTATTTACATACAAACTTACAACCATTTGCTAAAGCGGGACATTCTTGATCTTACGAGGGACAGCGGGACAGACAGTCTGAAAGCGGGGACAGTCCCGCCTTAAGCGGGACGTATGGTCACGCAAGATGTCTTGACCCCGATAAAAGGTGTGTATTCCAAGGGCAACTAGCACTCTAGTTAATGGACGGACACACCCTAAACATCAAAGTCAAACATAATTGTGATAACGCCATAAGTTAGTGCAGTTGATAGAGTTCCTGTACCTAGGTACAGGAATAGCACCTAACTACTGACTTTATTAGTAGCTCAGTTACAGTTATGCTGACTCCCCATTGAATTCTCTCGACATTATATATGTCGTCACGGAAACATACTCGCGCACCTATACAGTACCACAGGGAACATACTCGCGCACCTATACAGTACCACAGGGAACATACTCGCGCACCTATACAGTACCACAGGGAACATACTCGCGCACCTATACAGTACCACAGGGAACATACTCGCGCACCTATACAGTACCACAGGGAACATACTCGCGCACCTATACAGTACCACAGGGAACATACTCGCGCACCTATACAGTACCACAGGGAACATACTCGCGCACCTATACAGTACCACAGGGAACATACTCGCGCACCTATACAGTACCACAGGGAACATACTCGCGCACCTATACAGTACCACAGGGAACATACTCGCGCACCTATACAGTACCACAGGGAACATACTCGCGCACCTATACAGTACCACAGGGAACATACTCGCGGACCTATACAGTACCACAGGGAACATACTCGCGCACCGATACAGTACCAAAGGGAACAACGCGCCATAGAGCAGTCACGAAGACGATCTGACAACTCCCAAATGCCCCCAGTCCTCGCTTGATGCCTTCAGGTGCTGTACTACATCCACTACCGCGCGGCGGCGGCGCACTTCGCGGAGGAGGAGGCGCGCGCGCCGGCCGAGCCCGCGCCCGTGCTGTCGGCGCTGCAGTTCCACTGCGACTCGCCGCACGAGACCGTGGTCAGTCACCCAGCCAGCCAGCCAGCCAGGCCTGGCACACTTAGTGCTCGTCCAGAGTGAGCGGCTTGCGCGGTGGCGGGCGACGGCGGGCGCGAGATATCGGACATGCGAAACCGCCACTTGTCAATACTGTAGTGACTAAGACGGGCGTGGCTAAAGTCGTCTTAGGCCCTGGAGCCCTATTTTTGAAATCGCTCGTGTGATATAATTTTAAAAAACGAATGATTTTCGTTCGTTATATTCAATTCGCTCTGCAACGATTGGTCAGAACCACTCGTTGCGCAAGTCATACGAGCGATTATATCACACGAGCGATTTCAAAAATAGGGCTCCGGGTCACCGCGCATTCACTCTGGACGCGCCCATACACATTCCCAACAACGCTAATACTGTTGGTGGGAACCCCAAAATTAGCGGAACAACGCTTCAAAGAAGTCCAAGCCCTAGATTCTCTGCATTTTAAATAAAGTGAAACTTCGTCAGATAAACGGAACAGAAGCCCTTTCCCTCAAATTAGCATTAGCTGTGTTTTGAGTAAAAGTTTATTTCCGAAGGGGCCGTACACAAATTACGTCATAGATTTTTTGGCGATTTTCGACCACTCCCCCCCTCCGCCCCTTACTATCACCTATAGTCACGGAATAGAAAAAATCGGTTAAGTGCGGGTCGGTATCGCACACGAAGGGTACCGTACCATCGTACAACAAATCAAAAGCACTCAAAACAATAAAAAAATAAACAAAAAGAAAATTTAAAAAGTTTATGCCTTCACGAGATTTGTACCGACGACCTCCGGATTGAGAGTCTACATCATACCGGCTGAGCTACCACAACCATGTGGGTTGACGCGAAATATGCTATCATATTTAAATGTGTAGTATATGTGTCTATGACATGGTTGCTATGACAATAAAAAAAACAGTTTCAGTCAAGATCTCCATTTTGAAATGCGTAAGTGTATCTAAACACTTCTCTTGTATCGGGGCCCCCTTTAATTTGCAATATCTCGTATTTCAGTATTTGTGGTTGGTGCGGCAACAGATATACACATTCTGTGAAAATTTCAGCTTTCTAGCTATTACGGTTCGTGCAGACGGACCCGGTGACAGACAGGACGGACGGACGGACGGACGGACAGACGGACAGCGAAGTCTCAGTAATAGGGTCCCGTTTGGCACCCTTCGGGTACGGTACCCTAAAAACTAGTGGAAGCCGCATACGCCTCTATTACTATTAGATTCGATGTCGCCAACACTATCAAATCGTAAACTACAAAGGAATCTTGAACATGATTGGCCGTAGCATTTCACTAAAAATGAGTTTGTCAATTTGCTTAATTGGACATTAGTCGTGCAAAGAACCTTAATCAACTTTATTTTTCTTTGACTTGCTCCCACGGTGATTACACCCATTTCTGTAAATCCTGGATCACGCACGTGCAACGGTAACGTCTCTGACTTGTTCTTGGCTCGGCTTTTGGAGTACTTGGTATTTATAAGAATGACGTCAATTTTGGTACGTCCTCCCCCTTCGTACTTCATTTACCATCATCCGCAGACCAAAATCCCCCTCCCCCAAAATTCGAATGATGTAATTTATGTCCGGCCCCGAAGAAGATTTTACCTATGATTAGCAGACGCAGGTTCAAGCTTGTAATAAGGAGGCTTATGACGTCTGCATAATAAACTGTTTAACACTTTCAAATTCTGTTCATGAATAAATTCAAAAATAACATATCGAGACGGTCATGAATGTCAAGTCAAGCCAAGAATCAAGCTGTCTCATACATTATGCGGTCACGCACTATAGTCTATCAGAGTGCCATGTCTAGCTAGATCAATCAAAGTCTAGCGTATCCATTAGTCATAGAAGTAGCACCTTGTCTGACATCCTATCTTCGGAGGCCCACAAACCGATCAATCTTGTTCCAGATACGCAAAATTATTCGTTTCTTTGACACGCATTGCCATTCAGATTATCTTCAAATGGGACATTTTAATCCCAAATGAAGTCGGGGTATTTATTCCGAACGCTCCGAAGCAGATGCTACATTATTCATAAAACTGTGTGGTATTATATACTTTCAACATAGTAGATACCATTATTAGTGTGATGTCTTCGGTTTGTTTGTTTGTATGAGGCTCAGATGAAACTCCCAAAAGCGGTGGATGTGATAGGAAATCGCACCTATATTTTTATCACTTTCTGCATTTTTGATTGATCAGAAATTGCAATGAAGTTCACGTCAAATGACGATATCCACCCAGCAAGCGAAGCGACTATTTGAATATTGATTAATTCTGATTATGGTGAGACTAATGCCGGCTACTCACACGCCTGCTGCTGGGGCAATCTTGGATGAAAAAGTGTGTTAAGCTGGAGCCGTCTGCCGTGTGCGAGTACACCACACCGAGCGCACACAGCAGGCGGCTCCAGATTGCCGCTGCAGCAGGCGTGTTAGTAGCCAGCCGGCTTAAGAGGCAGGTACATTCACATGCCACGTCCCTCTCCCCCGCAGCTGAACATCCCCCTCAGCCTGCCGCAGCTGCCCGGCTCGCCCGCGGACGGCGCGGGTGCGGGTGCGGGCGCGTGCGGGGGGTACGCGGACTGCGCGGTCCCGCTGCGCGTGCACGACTGTTCCCTGGACCTGCACATCGTGTGCGACGACGCCGGCATACTGT
>OY735252.1:142521-205587 GCA_963457715.1 Argyresthia albistria | reverse complement strand
TTTTTACTGATTTGAAGTCTTTTGATGTTCTTAAAACGAATCCTAAAGTTTGAGATGCCTTTTTGACAATGTTATTTATATGGGTGTCCATTACCATCTTACTGTCAAGTGTGACTCCTAGATCTCTGATATTTGATACACGGCTGAGTTCGAGTGAATTAATTGAATATTGTGATATGACAGGGCTGATTTTCCTGGTAAAGGTGATTACACAGCATTTATTCACGTTTAGATCGAGTTTGTTTAGCTTACAATATTCTTCGAGTGATTCTAAGTCAGATTGAAGTAGTCGTGCGTCAGTTGGGGAATCAATTACTTTGAATATTTTCATATCGTCAGCGAAGATTAAAGCCTTCGAATTTTTAAAAACGCTGTCAATGTCGTTTATGAAGACTGTAAATAGTAATGGAGCCAGAATAGAGCCCTGGGGAACTCCTGAGGGGATCGTGATGGGTGCCGAGGTGTATCCATTGAGTACTACGGATTGAGTGCGGTTGTCAACGTATGAGGAGAACCATCTCAGCAAGTCACCACGAATCCCTGCAAATTGAAGTTTGGACAGGAGGATACGATGATCAATACGATCAAAAGCTTTGGAGTAGTCTGTGTAGATCGCATCCACCTGGCCACCCCTCTCCATCCCTTCAAGCACATTCTCCACGAACAGCACTTCGTTGGTCACGGTTGACCGGCCCTGCATGAACCCATGCTGTAACGGACTGAAAGTGTGCTTAAGCGCTTTGTATACTTGACTGTAGACTATTTTTTCCAGCATTTTAGCAAAAACGCAAAGCTTTGAAATTGGTCGGTAGTGTTCTATTTTATTCTTCGAGTCTTTCTTGTGTATTGGTGTTACCAGTGCCGTTTTCCAGGCGATGGGCACGATACCTTCATGCAAGGATCTTCTATAGAGTAGACAAAGTGGCCGATATATACTATCTGCGCACCTTGTGATGAGCAATGGGTGAATATCATCTGGACCAGGACCTTTGTTAGTGTTAAGAAATTTTGATAACTTGTGTACTTCATGTTCTTGTATTTCGATTGTGTGTATGTCGGAGACTAACGGGAAGCCATGTTCGAGGCAATTGATATGGGATGAAGTGGAGCTGTCATTGCTATCCACCAAGTAGGTAGAACCAAAGAACTTGGCAAAAGCATTGCATATCCCCTCTCCGGTGTCGTATGCATTGCTACCATGTGTCATGGAGGTGGGGTATGCATTGCTCACCTTTCTGTCCTTCATGTATGCCCAAAAGGCTTGAGGGTTGTTTTTAATTGACTCTTCGACTTTCCTTATATAGTTGTTGTAGCTCAGAGATTCAAATCGTTTGCAACGGTCCCTAAGTAGTGTGAAAGTGTGCTTGTCAGCTAGGTTCCCGTATGACTTTACCTTTTTGTGATACTTGAGCTTTTCCTTAAGCATTTTTTTAAGGGCTGGTGAGTACCATGGAGGGTACTTGTTTTTCACGATTTGTTTGTGAGGTACATACTTGTTCCTTAGCGTGATCAAGGTATTGTTAAAGAGTTGAACAGCTTCATCGACAGTGCCTGACGATAGAATATCTTGCCAGTTGTGTTCATCGAGTTCGGAGCACATTGAACTGTAATCACCTTGACATGGCATACTCCTGTGATGCAACTAAGTAGTTAAGATAAATATCTTCAAACTTACTTTATAACATCATTGTTGCTCCCATAGTTCTGCTCCATTGCATTAAGTTTCGCCATAAGCTTATCAATCTTAATCTTCTGCATGTCATACTGCTGCTGTATTGAGTCAGCCTCGGCCTCGAGCTCAGCGATCTCGCTCCAGTAGAACTCATTCTGCAGAGCTTGCTTGGCGGCCTCGATCTCGTCGCGGGACTGGAACTGCTCATAGCTCGCTTCCCACTTCTTGTACTCCTTTTCAAGCTCAAGGCTTGCCTGCAATTGAGATTGTTTAAAGACTAAACCACAAGCAATCCAGCCCTTTGTTTGATACCATCTGGGAAGAAACTATTACACCTGATTCATGTTTAGTTTCTAGGATAGGAATTTCATTAATAACTTATTTTTCATCACATCTATTCAAAAACCTACTACCTACCCCCAGCAAACAGGTACTCAAATAGGTCATTTAGTCCCTAGGGACTAAAAGTAACTTTATAATTTTGTTGCCAGTATCAAAGAAAAAATTGCTGTCACTAATAATCAGATTCACTACCATTCAGGCTGACAGACCCAATTACTAGAGAGATCGATTCTAAACACAGCCAATAAAAAAAAAGTTTGTACTAAAATGTGTTACTCGACACAGATTAGATTATCCGATCGACCGAATTGATTGACACCAATTGAATACAACAGAGACAGAAATAATACAAAAATGATATTGAAACACAGACCAAATAATTAAAAAGTTGTGAAAAATTTGTAAACAAAGCGCACCAAATCTGAATGTCATAATTATTTCAATTTCGTTTGCAGATATGAGTAAAAATATAAGTGAAAGTGAGTGTCTAACTCAAGATGATATAACAACAAACGCGAATGACAAATACAAGATCTGTTACCAATAAAATCACAAGGAATATAGGTATGAAAAAACTCTAATCCTGTAGAAAAATTAAAGAGGAACAAAGTGGTTATCTGAAAAGGCTTTTTGAACCTATTTTCAAGATTTAGCCAATTTGATACTAAACAAGCTTTAACTATGTTGAGGACATATCACAAATGTGTAAATTAGTATACATGTATGTTATTTTATTGATTACTTACTACTTTATTTTCGGCTCGAGTGATGTACTTTGAAACCCTTGCTCCCTCAGGATTCTACTTATGAGTCCCTCGTGAATCCCTATCCTAATCTACTATTATTTCAAAAAAATAAATAAGTAATGAGTTTCTACAGAATGAAAATTAAGGTATTACTTAATATTAATTCAAATTGTTCAGAGTCAATACCTCATGTTTCCTACTCCACTTATCTGAGGCTATCTTACAGTTCTCAATAGCTTGCATATAATTCTTCTCAGTCTGGTCCAGGTTGGTCGCCTTCCGGAAAAAGCTATACATCTTCTTAGCGTCTGAGGCATGGAAGCTTTTAACTTCATCTTGGTTGAGCACTGAGATTGGGTTGTCCACTTGTATGTCATGAGCAATTATTATTGCATTCACTTCTTCAAATTTTGTAGATATAATGTCACCTAAAATATAAGTAAATCTGTAGCTAAATATCTAAAACTAAAGTGTCTTAATAAACTGACTAAGATATTATATGATAAATTAATCTGATTGAAAATTGTAGTTTACTAACCAGAAGATGACTTCACTTTATAAGTGGATGCCCCCGAAGCATTGATGTTTCTTATAATAGTGATATAGTCCCCATATACACTAGGCTTGAATGCCTTTGTACTGCTGTTGCGGATCTTTACCTCCACTGATGCCGAATTGGTGCCTTTCCTTATGAAGGCTGTGAAAATAGAAACAAGCTTAAATACACTATCAATTAGGTTAAACACTGTAAAGAATATGTCTAGGTAAATAACATAACAAATTATTATTAACAAGCACGAAACAGTCGACTAGGAAGTTTCCGCCCCCAACTTGACTCACCAACCACTAACATCCTCTTCAAGTAGGTATTTATCACAAACACAAAGCCCGCGCATCGTTCATGCCGAGACAAGAGTGCTCATCGCTTGAGTGGTGTAACACATACAAAATATTACTCACATGTTAGATTACTTCCTCTGTTCGTTGCTGAGGCCCTGCCCCCTAAACCTACCACTAGGGCGGTTAAAATTGCACTTTTTCCACTTCCATTGCGCCCAACAACGAAATTCACATTTTTGTTAAATGTTATCTCTAAATTTTCGTGGCAAAAGAAGTTACGAACATGTATACTGTGTATGGTACCATCTAATTCTTCTTCAATTATATCAGTTTCCATTTCTTAAAAGATTAAAACATTACACAATACAAAAATTATCAAAATAACCAAAAGCTCAAGTCAACTCAAAGTCAGACGAGAGAAAAACGCGCACTAAAGTGACACATGCCCCAGCAATCGCGTTCCGTGACATCGCCGTCAGCGCCATAATCGATGCCATTTGTTTTGTGGGCTTGTGGCAACAAAACCTCAACAAAGCAAACGTTGTGTATTATTGTAAATATTGTAATGCATTAATTTTAAATTATTGTTAATATTTATTATGTAATGCTTATGGAATTTGTACAGCGCATTGGATAAGTCTGTAAGGTTGTACAATTTAATTTAAACAATAAATAAATAAATAAATTTCTAGAAGTCCACCATGCACCGTTGGAAAAAGAATAACAAAACAACTGTATCCTGCCTGAGTTCACGTAGCTCCTAACTTTTTTGTATATTATGTGTGGTGTGGTGTGTGTGACGTGCATAGAGCAACACGGAACACGGCCTCCTAACGACGTGTGTGAAAAAATAAAAAAAAGCTGTACGGCTCTGATCTGAGGCCTTTGCCTTTCCGAAAGGATAAAGATGTGAAAAAAAAAAAACATAGGCCCGTTTTCTTTTTGTTAAGTTTGAAGTGCAGGTGTAAAGTTCACGCAACTTGTGTGTGGGGGGGGTCTGCTGTCGGGTTTTTTAACATACTATCACCGGGGTGTTCACCGATCGATTTTCATTCGTGACAATAAATTAAAGAACCATAAAAAACGTGCAGGACAATGCCGTTTGAACCAAGCCTTAGAATTCAACTGTTGATCGATTTTACTAATCAGCAGGGATCGGAACGAAGGTGTGAATTTACCTAAAGTTTGTAGTCGGACATAACAAGGAGCAGTTACAATTACAACCACTTGAGATGAACCGGTCTGAATTTAACCTGTTAAATTTCGGGTTTTGTCTAACCAGTTAATTTTTGTTTTTATTAGTTTTACATGTTCTTTACATTTGAAACACCGAACAATAAACATTTTCAAACTGCTGATTCCCAAAAAAATCATTTCATCATTTTTTATTTTTCAATTTTTCGTAAAAATGACTGAGTATTGTACTTTCCATCATTCAAGCGAGGTAAATAAAACATTCATACAGATTGTAATTGAATTGATAGATAGGTCGCTGCTGTGCCAGTGTTTACTTCGCGCTATTACATTTTAATTGCAAAACCATAGTTTACTTAGCAGAATCATCAAAGAACTTTCCTAAAAGTGTAACATTAGTGACAATTAACCTACACAAGTGTTTGCAGCAAGTAAAACAATGAATATCAAGTGAAATAACCAGAAAACTGAGACGCTTATAGTTCATTGACCCTACGCAGTGATTTCCAAATTATCAAACTCCCATTTTCATGTCAATCGCTTCAAGAACTAATATTACAGTGTTCCTACAGTGCTGTGTACACACCGAATACATTAAAAGTGAAAAAACCAGAAAACTGAGACGCTTATAGTTCATTGACCCTACGCAGTGATTTCCAAATTACCAAACTCACATTTCCATGTCAAGGGGCAAGAACTAATATAACAGTGTTCCAACAGTGCTGCGTACACACCAAACACATTATAATTGCATCCAAGATCCGTGAAAACAAGCGAAATCACTAAATAATTCTAACCGCCAAATTCATGTGCGTTCCGTTATGCTGACATATACATATACATAGCGGGTTCACGAAGGATTTTCATGCAACAAAAACAGGAAACAAGTGAATTGAACCGAAGATAAACATTAGGTACCTACAGAATAGAACCTAATAATATTATGATTATTATGTAGACGCTTGAAGTTCATTAATCCCACAAATTTTCAAAATTGGCCTTAGGTCTCCGAACGAAAGAATCTGTCTACAAATACTGAGATAGATGGCGCTACCGGTCCTGAAAATAGAAATGTTTTTATTTAATGAACATACTTTCCTGAAATAGGAGCCATTCTGCGCGTTTACGAATAGTGACCATATAATACTATTTTGCGCGTTTATGAATAGTGACCATACTAATGCGAAAACAAGAGACAAAATAAACAATGATTTGTCCGATATGCGATAAGGCTGTACGAGGCCTGGATGTACTGAAATGCTATACTTGTCGTGCAAACTTTCACTACAGCTGCCAAAATATTACTTCGGCTCAGTTTCAAGGAAGAAGGTATTTTATAAGTCTTGGAGATGCCCTACTTGCCAGGATAAAAGAAAGGAAGCAGAAAAAACCCCCCCTACAGCAGCCAACCCTGCAGATCGAACAAGAGCCAAGGTCACCAATACCATGGCATCAGGCAAGAAACAAATAGATCCAGCTATAACTGAAGAGCGACTCCGAATTATTTTAAAAGAATAAAAGAAATGAACACTATTCAGTTGAATATCAAAGAATTCGTATCTTTAGAACTTAAAAAGGAGTTTGTTAAAATTAGAGAAGAACTTGATATGCTAAAAGGGCTAAAGACTACAACAGAACTACTGTACGATGGCTTGGACACAATAAAGACAGATATGAAAATTGCCACCAACAAAATAACATCCCTGGAACAAGAAAAAGATAAAATAGAAGTCATTAAAGAAAAAATTGCACACCTAGAAAAAGAAAACAATAAAATGAATAAACACATACAAGATTTACAAAATGAAGCCAAGGAAAAATACACATCGCATGCATTACCTATAAACTCGAACACAATAGAAGAAGAAGGTACATATGATAATAGCTCGAAGAAAATTGTTATTTATGGTATGAACGAAATATACCATGAAACAGAAAATGACCAATATATGATGGTGATAGACATGTTCCGTCATCTTCTAAACATGAACATAAACCCTTATATAGAAGACATACAACGTATAGGAAAAAGAGGAAACCGCCGACCACTAATGATTGAATTTACAACAAGAAGAATGACCAATCACATTATAGATAACGCCCAACATTTTGGAAGTGCTGGCTTAACTGTTACAACTTTCATGACCGGAAGAACATTACAAGAAAGAAACGAATTGATGAAAATAATGAAACAAGCTAGAAAGTTAGGAAAGCATGCAGTCATAGAAAATATGAAATTGTATGTCAATGGTATAGAAGAAAATCCCATAATAGACACAGAGTATTCAGAAACAAATCAACCTACCATGAAACAAATGAACTCTCCAAATATCCTCCACAAGCAAAGACCGCACCCGGGACAGAACATGACACCAGCATTACAACAAGGGCATCACATACTTCCTGTCTCACCTTACCGACAGATGATGAAGCCCCATTCAATTTCAGAACAAAATGTCACTCAAAAACAGTTTTTTCTCTAATGGCCTACAAGCACTCTTTCAAAACATTCAGAGCATAGGAAATAAAGTAGATCTACTACATGTATTTATGACAGATTGTCCATTTGATGTAATTTCATTAACAGAGATATGGCGTGATAAAGACTTCTGCGATCTCATTAGTTTTCCAGAATATAAAATTGCTTCTATCTACTGCCGAGAAACGCGTGAACATGGAGGCGTGTGTATTATAGTGAGAGATAATATAGAATTTATAGAGAGACAAGACTTGTTAGACTTCTCTGTCGAATTTATAATTGAAATTAGTGCAATTGAAATTCCTAAACTTAATTTAGTTATTATCAATCTATATAGGGCAGACCGTAATATAGAAACATTTTATGAGCAAATAACGAAGATTTTAAACAAACTAAAAAAGAAGGAAAAAACCAAAGATATTATTATTGGGGTTGATTTCAATATAAATATATTAGATAATAATAAAGAATCCCGTAATCTACTTAACCTTATGAAAGCATATAACTTAACTCAATTAGTAAACAAACCAACTCGAGTAACTGGCACATCTTCAACATGTATTGACTTATTATTTACAAATATCCACAAAAACACATCCGGAGTAGTAGATTTAGGACTATCAGATCATAGGGCATCGAAAATAAAAATAAATGCTGAAGAACTGCAAGGTCACATACCAAAGACCTGGTTCATAAACAAACGAATTTATACAGAAAGTGCAATATGTTCTTTTAAAAAAGAAATCAAGAATATAAACTGGGAAAACTCAATAAGTAAAAGCATTAATGAGAACTTTGAAAGTTTTCATCAGCAAATACAAACAATCCTTAACAAAACAATACCTATAAAACGAATAAAAATTAAAAATAAAAAACCCAAAAGTTGGCTCACAAAAGGCCTTAAAAAATCATGCACACATAAAAGAATGCTTAGAATACTTATAAACCAATCCAAAGATCCTATTTTGAAAGAACATTATAATACATTCAACAAAATTTTAAAAAATGTAATAAAAAAATCTAAAAAGAATGAATACATTAGACAAATGAAAAACTCAGACAATAAAATTAAAACAATGTGGAAAATTGTAAATAAAAAAGTTGGCAAATCAAATAAGAAACAACAAAAAAATATTCAGCTAAAAGTAGACCAAAAAACTATACGCTGTCCGTTAGAAATATCAAATACATTTAACAACTTCTTTGCAACAGTTGGTGAGAGTAACTCTGCCGCGCGCGGGCGACCAGTAGAAAAGCCCACCACCTGCTCTATGTATCTCAAACCTGTTGACCCACATGAAATCTATAAAGTCATCCAGAAATTAAAAAATAAACACAGCTATGGCATAGACGACATACCACCAATATTAGTAAAAAAATGTATTAATGAATTCGTTGAACCTCTCACCTCCTTAATAAATCAAAGTTTCGAAGCCGGCATATTTCCAGATAGATTAAAAATATCAATAGTAAAACCCATCCATAAAAAAGATGATAAAACTTCACCAAGCAACTACAGACCCATGGCCTTATTACCATCCTTCTCTAAAATATTTGAAAAAATGTATGTCTAACCGCGTGTACCTACTCATTTTTTGAAAAGTATGATATATTTGACGAAAGCCAAAACGGCTTCAGAGAATCAAGATCAACAACTCTCGCTGTATTTAAATATATTCAGAAAGCCCTGTCCCACCTAAACGATAAAAAGTATGCAATAGGAATCCTTCTAGATATGACCAAAGCTTATGACAAAGTAACGTACCAAATATTATGATCAAAATTATATGGATCAGGAATTAGAGAAACCGCATACAAATGGTTTGAGTCATACTTAGAAAATAGGAAACAGCTCGTCCAAATCGAACACTGCAATGACGCATCGAATGAGATTGAATTGATACGCTCAGGTGAAAGATCACTAACTTCAGTCATTCTAATTATTATTGAAGAAATAAAGATGTCTTATATTGATCCGATCACTATAAATGTTATTAGTTAACTAATTAGGTAGGTACTTAACAGTATACGATAATAAAGTTGTTGGAAAGATTCTACCATACACAGATACTGGTTAAATTAACCGACTTGGTTTAAAATTAGATCTCACAACTTTTTACGGTAGAATAAACTGCGCAGGCTGCGAAACTGGCGTTTTTGTATATGCGTATGCATGTTTTTGTTGGGATTTTTAATTTACATTAATGATTTGCCAAAAATTCTTGATAAACAAAATACCACATCAGTTCTTTTTGCAGATGATTTTTCTATCTTAATACAACATGAAGATCATAACAATATTAATAATGTACTTAAAACAGTATTCACCGAAGTAACAAACTGGCTTAAAGATCACAACCTTGAAGCAAATTATAAAAAAACTAAAATACTGCAATTCCATCCATACCAGAAACCACCATTAGATATAAAACTGGAAATAAATAACACCACCATAGAATCCATAAATCAATTTTGCCTATTAGGAATTAATTAAACTGGAACTTAAACTGAAACTGGAAAAGCCATATTGAAAAAGTAAGGTCTAAACTATCAAAGTTCATTTATGCTTTTGGTGAACTAGAAAATAGCACAAATACAGATACAGCACTATCTGCATACTATGCATTTGTATACTCATGGCTAAGATATGGTATCATGCTATGGGGAAATAGTGTAGATGCAGATCAACTCTTAGTACTCCAAAAACGATGTGTCCGAATTTTAGGTCACATAGGGGACCAACAATCATGCAAACCGTTCTTTAAAAAATTTAACCTTCTCACTCTTCCATCCATATATAGACTTGTCATAAGTTTATTTGTATACAAAAATAAAAATACATTTCTACTAACAAAAAATATTCACGACAAAAACACGAGAAACAAAGACAAACTATTTTTTCCACACTCTAGAATTAAAATGTTAAACTGCAGTCCACATTATATGGCAATTAAAATCTACAATAGACTACCTAACTCCATAACAAGCTTATATACTGCAACTTTGTTCTCGAGACATCTTAAATCATATTTATTAGATAAATGCTTTTACTCCATAGACGAATTCCTTTCATAGTATAAATAACAGACCCAGTTTAAGATTATTTATTTGAAAGTCTGCCTAATATATATAAGTCTGCATAATATATATATATATATATATATAATGCATGCATGTTCTTGTTATATAATATTTAAGATATTTTTTATATAGGATAGCCTATTATATAAGATTCACGTGTATGTGAGATTATTACCTGTGCAATACCCGAAAAGGGTTCTAAGTCATAAGTTCCTACATATAATGTAACATCTGTACAACACTTAGAACGCAATAAACATTTGAGTTTGAATTTGAGTTTGAGTTTGAAAGGTGCAGTCATTTTTTCAACTCAACTCAAGTGGTTGTAACTGCTCCTTGTCATGTCCGACTACAAACTTTAGGTAAATTCACACCTTCGTTCCGATCCCTGCTAATCAGATTTACTTCACAGCCACGCTCACTAAATCACTTCACACTTTAGATTTGCGCTTAACAAAGTGAATACGGGCCTAGTATGGTGATAAGATAACTGATAAGCTGGCAACATTCCACAAACAAACGCCATTTTTTATTTGGAAAGGAAAGGCTTTGATGAAGATTTGTTGACGAAAATATTTATCGTTTTGTGCAGGTTTAATAAACTGATACCTACTCTATCTACTATTTCAACGATCACTGGACGAGAGTTTATAACTATATATATAAGGTAAAACCAAGAAAATAAAATTTTAAAATTACGAGTCGAAAATGAAACGAACGACGCGACGGTTGATATATCCTCGCATAATATTTTTGCCATGTGATCCATTATTCAAAACACTTCCAACTTTGTACAAATTGTTCACTGTCCAGGATCAACACCTTTTCATTCTTCTATTTTATCATTAAGTAGACTACCAGCTGGATCGTAATAAATATAAACATGAGGGTATACAGGTATACACTGGGCGGTTTTTAATATTTTCCCATCAGATGGTTATTTGAAAGAAAAGTAAGTCCAGTAGGTATTTATTTACGATGACACGTTACTTCGTTTTCCCCAGGCTCTGTGAGTCGCGTCCTTCTGGATGTCTGGAAGGTCATATGTTTTACTGAGATTTTCGGACTTCAGGCTCAGCTTCTAGAATCCAGAAAAGAAAAACAAGGAATCACTAATGGATGCTTTTGCCATCAGTCAGCAGTAACCACTGACCAAACACTCTTCATGATTCTGTCTTCCTTATTTTTATATGTATTGTACACATGGGTCTACTCCTGCTCAGCAATCCACCTGTCTCATCCCTATTTGGTTTGCTGGAAGAGATCTCTTATTAGAGATAAGCTCGCCTTTGTACACGTTTTCTATGTTTTTTATTGTCCTATGTAACTGTTTGTGTGCAATAAAGAAATTATGAATAATGAAATTTCATGCTTCACATACACAGATTATAAGATCCTCTATTTCATGCTTCACATACACAGATTATAAGATCCTCTATTTCATGCTTCACATACACAGAGATTATAAGATCCTCTATTTCATGCTTCACATACACAGATTATAAGATCCTCTATTTCATGCTTCACATACACAGATTATAAGATCCTCTATTTCATGCTTCACATACACAGATTATAAGATCCTCTATTTCATGCTTCACATACACAGATTATAAGATCCTCTATTTCATGCTTCACATACACAGATTATAAGATCCTCTATTTCATGCTTCACATACACAGAGATTATAAGATCCTCTATTTCATGCTTCACATACACAGATTATAAGATCCTCTATTTCATGCTTCACATACACAGATTATAAGATCCTCTATTTCATGCTTCACATACACAGATTATAAGATCCTCTATTTCATGCTTCACATACACAGATTATAAGATCCTCTATTTCATGCTTCACATACACAGATTATAAGATCCTCTATTTCATGCTTCACATACACAGAGATTATAAGATCCTCTATTTCATGCTTCACATACACAGATTATAAGATCCTCTATTTCATGCTTCACATACACAGATTATAAGATCCTCTATTTCATGCTTCACATACACAGATTATAAGATCCTCTATTTCATGCTTCACATACACAGATTATAAGATCCTCTATTTCATGCTTCACATACACAGAGATTATAAGATCCTCTATTTTCTGCGTTAGGAGTCAAATGAACTTTTTTTGTCTGCATCTTGAAATTTTTGGTTGTTTTGAGTTGTTCCATACCCGAAGGGTGCCAAATGGCATACTTACTTATAATTTGTATTGTATTGGACTTTGTCTGGAAATAAAATGATTTAATTTAATTTAAAATGGGACCCTATTACTGAGACTTCGCTGTCTGTCTGTCACCAGGCTGTATCTCATGAACAGTGGTAGCTAGACAGTTGAAATTTTCACAGATTATGTTTTCTGTTGCCGCTATAACAACAAATACTAAAAAACAAAATAAATTTAATATTAAGGGGGGCTCCAATACATCGAACGTTTTTTTTTTTGCGGTTTTTTAGGGTTCCGTACCCGAAGGGTGCCAAACGGGACTCTATTTGGGACTCTAACGGGACTTTGCTGTCCATCCGTCCGTCTGTCTGTCACCAGGCTGTATCTCATGAACCGTGGTAACTAGACAGTTGATATTTTCACAGATGATGTATTTCTGTTGCCGCTATAACAACAAATACTAAAAAACAAAATAAATTTAATATTAAGGGGGGCTCCAATACATCGAACGTGATTTTTTTGCTCATTTTTGCTCGATATTGATAATGGTAGCAGGTAGACGCTTAAAATGTTTACAATATATTGAGTATATTATTTACTTAATAAATAAATAATTAAATTAATATTTAGGGGGTCTCCCATACATGTTTTTTTTTTTTTTGCGGTTTTTTTATAGATAATGGTACGGAACCCTTCGTGCGCGAGTCCGACTCGCACTTGGCCGGTTATTTATAGATAATGGGACGCAACCCTTCGTGCGCGATTCCGACTCGCACTTGGCCGGTAATTATATTTTTCAATTAAATTGGTTTATAAAAAAATACACAAACCCTATGTTTGAGTAAATTTCATAGTGAAGTGTAATATTTATACGTAGGTATATGAATGAAATGACTGCTATTTTAAGGATATTTCTGTTTATGTTTGTCCCCTGGACAACTGTTGTAATTTTCGCAACGAAACTTTTAATTAAAACAAGAAATAGTAACAATGGTTTGACAAAATACTATAACAAGCACAAGCTATATGTTGATTGACCCATAAACATACCCATGTAGGTGTCATATGGCAACTTTTTTTTTGGTTACAGCAATCACAATGAGTGACTCAGTTGATCAGAATGAACCCCCAAAGGATGTAAGTTGTTTATTATATTTCCTTTTACTTTGCCAATAGCCTCTTGTTGGGCAGTATCCATTTAGTTTCTAGAACCCAAGAAGATTTCGCCTGGTGACTAACTTAACTCAAAGATTATAGCAGGAATATGCTTGGTTTGCTTGAAGAGATCTCATATTAGAGAGATAAGCTCGCCTTTGTACACTGTTTTACATACAGGTATTTTGTTTTCTCAATTATCTGTGTGCAGTAAAGAAATTATGAATGTTGAGGTACTATATTGTCATCTTTACTGAAAGGTTGATATAATACTCTGTGTAACTGATACTGTTGGGGGTTAAATGTCAAGTGCTTCAAATTGCTGATATCTCGATTGCAGCCCAAAGAGTTAGAGAAACTGGAAGAGGCCAAGTTGAAGGCAAAGTTTCCCAACGCCATGCTCGGACGCGGCGGACCCGGCGGCCACTCGGCATTCTTGCAGAAGAGGCTAGCTAAAGGGGTAAGGTGCCATAATCCTATTGTGTTGCAACCGAATTCTTTCAAAGCTATGTAGCCTATTTCTGTACCGTAAGGCATATCACGGTATAGGGTCTACAAAGTTACAAATTAAATCAATCAAAAACTCATTCATTATAATTTATAAAATTCGGAATTTATTTCATTCATTCAACATTCAATTCTGTCAGATTTCAGCAGTTCATTCTCTTATTCCCTTCACTAGAAATGTCAAGTTTTTTTTTTTTATGTAAGTAAAGATACATTTACCACTACCTACCCCCACCACTTCATATTGCCGCTAACAGATCACCCTCCTCAAGTGAGATGCTCTCTCTCTCTCTCACACCCACCCCTTAATACCCGTTATTAAATGATCCTCGTCACCCACAGCAAAAGTTCTTCGACTCGGGCGACTACCAGATGGCGAAGCAGCGGCCCGGTAACCCGGGCGGGCCGTTCAAGGCGCCCGCCGTGCCCGTGAAGCTGTCGACCGGAGACGCCATCCCCACCCCAGACACGGTCCCGCAGCGCAAGACCTCCATCATCCAGCAAAAGTTCCAGCCGTCGAGCCAGGCCTCCTAGCCGCCGCGCGCCCGGCCGACCTAGTGCTGCGCGCCGCTTCACATCACCTGTAGGCTGTAGGCGCACTCGCACGCGTGTCTCAACTTTTCATACATACCGGTTCCCGGAAAGGCGGCGAAGTATATGGCCATGTATGTTCGCTTTCATACGTATCGGTGTAATTTGCCGGGCAATCGTGTGTGTCAGCATTGGCTACCCGGCAACCGGTATGTATGAAAGGGCACTCGCACCTATACTTCGTCGCGACAGTGTATGTATGTTATGTGACAGGTTTATAATTGTGATTTATCGATAACTGTAGTCTATATGTTAAAATTGAGAACGAAAACTTTTACAAGATTAACTGTGGTATATTTTATGTATAAAATTAGGAATAGTAATGTCTGGGGAATGTTTGTGTGGCGTCGTTGTAACGACGTCTCGTCGCTGTATTGTATTTCGTTAATATAGTCCTCGTCGCCGTTCATCAGCTCACGTAATTTAGAATATTCAATCAATAGAATCTGCATGTTCAGGTAAATTAATCGATAAAGCAAAATAGCCTCAATAGTGAGATAAAAAATGTGTAAATGTCGATAGGTATATTATATTCTCTAATAAGAACATAATTTTTAAATGTGAAAAATTGTTATCAGGGCCAAACAACATTCTTTTGAAATAATTCATTTAGATAGGAGTGAATAGGGATCGTTTAGAAATTGATCCGCGTGAGTTGAGTGTTCAATGTAATATTAAATAATGGGCATTATCGAATTGATAGTCCCTACCTAATAAATAACCTATCACATAATAAGATCTCTCTCAATCCTAATTCATTCATTTATCTCTACAGCGTTTTGATTTTATTCTGATGCACTTTCTATTGAAAAAATCTTGTAATATGTATTTTAAAGTTACGGTATAGTTTGTTCCATTTCTAAAGCACGTAAATGTACCGTATACTTAAACGCCATAATAGATTGGTAAAATAATCATGAAGTTGATAGTCTTTGTCGAGTGACTTGGTAAACAAATTTCAACTCTGAAGATTCACCGATAACTGTACGTGATCTGATCCCCACGTGTCATCTTCAACACGTGATATTGGCGGAATGACTGTAGGGAAAAATTGAATTGACTATGACTGTCAACTATATGATTATTTTACAAAAAATTAAAGCAAAAAAAATAGCTTCTTATTATAAAAACTCCGTGAGAGAGAAAATATCTCTTAAGTCAGGAACTGTTTGCAAGTTGCTTTTATGATAGTTAATTAATGGCCCTACATCAATTATTAAGTAAGTTCATATGGATGGGTGGGTACTCATCTCATTACTGTCTGCCATGTTACATTATGACGTCATCATAGATCGTAAGCGTAAGCAAGATATTGATGAAGATCCCGTCTACGATGAAGTGTAGAGTTTTTTAGCATTACTATGAATCTATGATTGTCACCATATCGATTCCATGTGTTTGAAAAATGTTTTGTTGATGCAAAAATTGTGTTGAAGGATGTTTGAGTTAAAAATTATAAATTAAAATAATTTCTTGGTAAAAATGGCATTCCTTTATTGCACTTTCTGAGTGCACAAGACTTATGGCAATAGACCTACTTCGTAAATTGAAGCAGATTCTTTAGGCGGGACAGAGTTATTTGCACTAAAATTAATAGAATGTTAATTATTTTTAGTATTTTATCTTATAGCCTAAAGAATATCCTTCACATTTAATTTATCAGTTGTTAACAAACTCGTGATATGACATCTAAGCAATGGTGAACATTAGACAAGGCTGAGTTTACTTTGTTATTTAAGGACCAGTTTCACAGAAAGAACAGTTTTCATTTTATCGGACACAAGGTTCTCGTTCTTGACATAATCTGTGAAACAAGAACCCTAAAATGCGAAAATGGCACTTTGGTTACAAACAAAAACTTAACAATACTGTGAGTCTTCTCAGTCTCCCGTCTTCTTGGCTCGCCGCTTCCTCTTGGAATACAATTATTTATACAAAGATTCTTTTCAGTCAGATTCAGATCCTGATTCACGAATTCCTCTGCTTGTCAGTCTTCATTATATTTGGCTGCTCTCTGAAATAGATAATACTTATATCAAAGCTAATCTTACGTGTTTTTTTCACACGGCGTCATTCAACTTCAACATTGATAGGGTGGGAGACTATTAGACGGGATAACTAAGGTAATCCCATGTGTAATGCAGATTACCTCAACTACGAAGCCTTTCGCTCTCGAGTCCATTGTCCTAATCGCAGGTGCAATGCCACCCACGCTAATGTGGCGCCCAAACCAGATCGAAATAAATCTACGGGCAAGCACCAAGGTGCGATGCAGCATGCGTTATTAGTCTGGATGTAAGCTGAGACACGTACGTCGCCTGCTTTGCCTTGCTTGCAACATCTTTTCTGCGTCTCAGCCTCAGCATATAGATAAGTTATCAAAAGCTGGCGCGTTCAACACATTGCCACGTTGCACTTGTGTCGTGTCTAATGAATAAGCGCGTGACGTTGAACTGCATGGGCATCAAGAAAAGTATTTTCTCTCTCGCGCGGTCAAACTTATAAAGTATGAAGGAGACAGTTATTTATTGTATTGATTTTGCTTCTAAATAATTATACGCCCAGACTTGGTCGGGTGTTGTCTTGCAAGTCGGTGCTCACCCGGGTTCCAGTGCACGTAGTCCGGCGTGGCGGCCGCCTGGTACTCCGTGACGAGGTCGTGCACCACGGCGCGCGACTCGTCGAACTCCGCCAGCGAGTCGTGGAACATCGGCTCCTTGCGGAACACCTCGAGGAACGCCTCGCGCTTGCGCAGCTTGTCGTACTGCTGCAGGCACCGGTCGAACAGCTGTGGAAGGACCAATACTAATGTTAGTCGGCAGTGCCTTATCATATCACACTGGCGATCTACGAGCGAGTTGAAAGCGAGACGATTGCGCAGCAAGCTCGCCGCGATGACGCAGTGACGTCGCGGCGTGAGCCCGTGTTCTGAACACGCTAGCTAGTGTGTGTGTGTGTGTGTGTGTGTAGTTTGAGTATCCGAGACGCGGCGTTCGTCAAGGCGTGTACGCCACACACACGTTGCGAGCTCGCTGCGCACGTACCCCGCTTTCCACCCGCTCGCAACTCGCTGGTGTGATAAGGCGCTGACTATAGCATTCCACCGAGTAGCATGGACCTGGAGGCGTATTTTTGAAGCACTCGAAATTAATCTTGCATTCGCGAAAGAAAACTCGTGTGCGAATATATTTTTAGTGGTCCTAATTTAACGCATTTTTGAAGCACTCGAGTGTCACGGAATTTCGTTTCACGCAAAAAAAATTTGGTTGGCGAGCAGCAGGCCGGACACTTTACTTACTTACTTTATTGCACAAAAACAGAATAAAGACACTTAATAATGGAAAAAAATGTACAAAATCTTTAATAAGAGATCTCTTCTAGCAAACCTAGGATGGACAGAATTAATTAACAAAAGATAGACCTTGTCCGACGCGTGCACGTATGGCGAGCAGCGGTACAGCGCCACCTGCATGTTTGTGTGTGTGTGTACTCACGGAGGAGATGTTGGTGTGGTTGGCGAGCAGCAGGCCGGACACCTTGTGCGACGCGTGCACGTATGGCGAGCGGCGGGACAGCGCCACCTGCATGTTTGTGTGTGTGTGTGTACTCACGGAGGAGATGTTGGTGTGGTTGGCGAGCAGCAGGCCGGACACCTTGTGCGACGCGTGCACGTATGGCGAGCGGCGGGACAGCGCCACCTGCATGTTTGTGTGTGTGTGTACTCACGGAGGAGATGTTGGAGTGGTTGGCGAGCAGCAGGCCGGACACCTTGTGCGACGCGTGCACGTATGGCGAGCGGCGGGACAGCGCCACCTGCATGTTTGTGTGTGTGTGTGTACTCACGGAGGAGATGTTGGTGTGGTTGGCGAGCAGCAGGCCGGACACCTTGTGCGACGCGTGCACGTATGGCGAGCGGCGGGACAGCGCCACCTGTATGCTCGCCGGGCCCCACGGGATGAAGGACGCCAGCTTGCGCTCGCGGATGCGCTGCAGAGACTTGTGCACTTGCGACGGGTCCACCTCGCCCTGGACACACAACAATGCTGGTTAATTCCACAGGAAGATAAAGTTACCTTTCAGGCGCCTATAGAATTAAGGCATGACACAAGTGAGTAGAGCTTGTCCAATTTGAAATGACGCGCCCCACTCCTTCATTTGCGATATGCGTTTGTGTTTAGAAGCAGTAGTGGGGCGCGACATTTAAGTTTGAACAAACTCTACAATGTGTTACTACGGAACTGGTCTTTCCTTCACCACACTAAAGTTAACTCCCTCCAAAGTTCGCTTCGTTGTTTCGCTTGCTATTCAGGATGCGCTTGACATATTAAGACTGCTTAATAAATTAATGAGTACAGCTGAAACATACAGTCGTACCCTCTGCTTAGCCAATGCAAATGGCTTTACTATACCCAAATAAACATGATAGCCTCACTTGTATAATATTGAGTATGGATATGTAGCAGTGCTGGTTGGTCCGGTCCGGGCTGAGTGACACCATCATGTTCTTGGGCTGCAGCAGTCGCTGCATCACATCCAGAACTGTGGTCTTGCGGATCTTTGGCGCCTGCAACATATCACTCAGTATGATAGGCGGACACAGCAAACAGAAAAAGTCTTTTAATCGTAACTCAAAGACGTACTTCTGGTAATTTTCGCTAAAGTTTATGGCCAGGGGCTTAACACTACTAAAGACAAGATAATTTCCTCAATCAATCGATGATTCTGATATGCCGGCATACAATACACAGACAACATCAAGTTTTTGTTACTGAAATACCATAATAAATATGCTTGGGAAGCGTCTGATAGGTTTGTCACTTTAGAGAATTGCCCCCCAGATTGCTGCTGTAGGTCAACCAACTACATAAAATCTAAAAACGCTCATTTTTGCGCATTTTCGTTTAACATATTTTTTAATATAGATCAATAAAGAAACTGTGTAATATGGTGGTGGTGCAGGGGCTAGGATGGCTGAATGAGATGAGCAGGCGAAGGGGATATGCACAGTGGTGGTGGTATGTACCGTGTTGAGCTCGTGGTCGGCGGTGAGCGGCGTGTAGCCCGTCATGAGGAAGTGCAGCCGCGGCGTCGGGATCAGCGGCGCCACCAGGCTGATCAGGTCGTTGTTCATGTATGACGGGTACCTGCGCACACGCACACACGGATTACCATGGACCCTCCATAGTACAGTACCACCATTGGTGCAGTATTCATGCATTCGATTGAGGACACATAATATTAATATCGCCTGTGCAGAGGAAGACTCAAAAAGAACATTGTTAGACGAGTTACAATCAGAGTCGAATCTAGCGTAGACTAGTGTGGGATGCAATTGGGGAGGTGTTGTGTTTGCTCATCAGTAGGATACTGTATAAGCAACACAAATAGCCGTACATTCTCTCACCTGAGCGTAGCAGTAGTGGCGCTCATGATCGCGGAGACGAGCGTGTTGATCTGCGCGAAGGACGGGTTCTGTATGTGCAGGCGGTCGCTCGCGATGCGGCCTCACCTGAGCGTGGCAGTAGTGGCGCTCATGATCGCGGAGACGAGCGTGTTGATCTGCGCGAAGGACGGGTTCTGTATGTGCAGGCGGTTGCTCGCGATGCGGCCTCACCTGAGCGTGGCAGTAGTGGCGCTCATGATGGCGGAGACGAGCGTGTTGATCTGCGCGAAGGACGGGTTCTGTATGTGCAGGCGGTCGCTCGCGATGCGGCCTCACCTGAGTGTGGCAGTAGTGGCGCTCATGATCGTGGAGACGAGTGTGTTGATCTGCGCGAAGGACGGGTTCTGTATGTGCAGGCGGTCGCTCGCGATGCGGCCTCACCTGAGTGTGGCAGTAGTGGCGCTCATGATCGTGGAGACGAGCGTGTTGATCTGCGCGAACGACGGGTTCTGTATGTGCAGGCGGTCGCTCGCGATGCGGTTAAGCGCGGTATTGTCGAGCACCATCACGCAGTCCGCGCTCTCCGTCAGCCGCTTCAGAGTCAGCAGAGAGTTGTATGGTTGCACCACTACGTCACTGGGGAACAAACAAATTGTTACAATAACAACACCATAGCATTATTTTACTGTCTTTGGAATTCTCAATTTCTTCAATTAAGAGTTTCATTACATTACAAGGCTGCAGGGGCAGTGCTAAGAACCTTTCAAGCAGAACTGAGTGCAAGTATGCTTCTGCACTGCCTTGTAAAGGCGTGAAGAATGGCGCGCGGGAAGGACCGCTTCTTTCTGGTTGTGAAGGGTTACTGACCTGATTTCATCCAGATTAGGGAACACACTGTATGTTTGCACAAGTTTCTTTGGGAATCTGTCAGACAGGTGTTCCAGTATGTAGGATCCCATGCCAGACCCTGTGCCACCCGCTATTGAGTGGCAGAGGACAAATCCCTGGAAGAGAATGAAATAAATTAAGAATTTTATCCATTCAGTAACTTTAGAAAACATTATCAGGTTTCCTTGCTTAGTACTTCTACAGTAGAGGCACAGAAGAGATAATAGTACTCCGTAGTAGAGGTAAGCATAATGTTTACAGTTTATTTTTATTGGAAAAGTGTATTGTCCCTGTCTACCTCTAGGTTATCACTCCCATCTGCTTCTCTGTTGATGATGTCGAACACTTCCTCATTGAGCTTCTCTCCCTGGGCGTAGCCGGATGCCCAGTTGTTACCGGCTCCTCCACCATGCTTTGAGAGATATACATTTTCTGGGTTGTAAAGCTGAAAGATGAGAAAACATTTCAGTATGCCAAGAGTGCAAATTAAAATTGCATAGGCATCACACTTTAGGTAGCAGAGGCACAATTAAGTCCGCATTTAGTCAGCTCTCAGTCAGCTCTAGCAGCTGAATACTCAATTTTTCATGACAGGGGGCTAGCAATCTGATACAGCAACATAGGAACCCAGAGAAGGTATAATCTATGAACAAATATGATTCATCAGTGAAACAAAAGTTCAGCAGCAGCTCAGTCCAGCGAGAGTATAGTACCTTAGCATAGGGTGAGTTCATGATGGTGTGTATGACCCGGGGCTCCAAGTCCAGCAGGACGGCACGAGGTATGTAGTGGTCATCGTCGGCCTGGTAGAAGAACACATCCTTGCGGTCCGAGCCGGCAGACGCGAACTCCTCCAGGATGCCGTCTGGCGAGATGCCGTGCTCCGTGCACAGCTGCTTCCAGAACTCGAAGCCGACTACACAACGCAATATTCAACATCAAGTTTACAGAATATGTAATGGTGGTTAACATACCTAGCAGTAATGGGTGGAAGGAAATGCATGGATGATAGATTAAGATGATTCAATAGTAAATATTGGGCATGTTTTGGTGATTTATTATCCGTTGAAATTGAAGAAATAAAGAACAAAACTCACTTTGATTGCCGCATTGCCCGAGTTGAAGAGTTATCATTTCACTAGGCATCTTGATGTGTGGATTTGATTTCTCTTTATCTTAACAATATCTTGTGTACGATTCCTTAGTACACAAACAAAACCTTTTGGAAAATTCCTTGTGTTTTCACGAATTCATTTCCCAAATTCAAACAATAATTTCAATTCAATCGCTCGTCTCATCGTTATTAGCTGGTTTTTGTTGCGATCAAAACAATGGCTACATACTACGGAGCAATACTATTGTATGTTAAAATCTTTTGATGCACGATCAACCAATCATAGCAAAGGTTTTATGCAGTATTTGAGTATTACGCACAGAAGAGTGGTAGAGAACGACTGATTGTCTCAGCTGTCATATTTGACAGCTATTTGGACGCGTTCATAATTCTCACAATTTTTATAGGACTTTTTTTTACTATCATTCCATTCCATCTCCATCCATTCCATCATCATCATCATTAGATGATGAAAGAGAGATGGGAGACTGGTTTTAAGCAAAAGAAGATAGAATGAAGTCACCATCTGTCCATGTCCTTGGATAGTGATCCATTCATAAGAACTTCAATATCATTTTGATAATATAGCAGAATATTCAGAACCCTGGAACGCACTTTATTTAACTAAATAAATGAAAATGACGGATCGCACGTCGGACGGACGGAACTACGGAAGTTTTTTTTGAGGCGTAACTTGAGGAAGTTTGCGTGTTGAACTTTATTTCACTTTTTATTAAAATAGATAACTTTACTGAGTGAAGAAGTGCCTTTTGGATATAAATTAATGTGTATAATGTGTGTAAAATACATAAGTGAACAGTAAATCCCTAACTTTGAGGACAGAAGGTAATTACAAAATTATTTAGTTGTTGGCCTTCGAACTTGATTATTTCTCAACTTTGTCCCAGACAGACAGCCTACGGTCTGAGAGTCTGAGTATTTCAAACACCATCTTCGTGGGTGTGACTTTCGTAGCTGCAAGGTTCTTTATTGTCTAAGCCTGCATTCAATGCCTCACGTTAATACTAAAACAAGTAAACTCAGCTGATTGTCTTCGGATCAGATAAGGTCACCTTACTACCCTAAATATAGAATTTGTGTGTCATTTCGTTACCGCCTAGCACTTCCTCCCTCGCCTCGGTCGCCAATACATGAATAACTCAATTAGAGACAAATGAAGTTCCTAGCTTGTTACTTCCTGTGCAGGTGTGTGCGCCTGGTACCGCCGCAGTGTGCGCCCGCGCCCGCACGATGCCGCGCAAGCTGCTCAAGTTCCTGGTGGTGTTCGACAACACCTCGCTGCTCTACTTCCCGGGACAGTTCCTATCGGGGAAGGTGTTGATGGAGCTGCAGGATGACACTCCTGTATTGGGTGAGTTCTGGGATGCTCAACATTGTGTTGACTGTAGTCACACAGTCACACATCACATCACAATCAACAGATCTTGTTATTGCTAAGTGATACATTGCTTGCTTTGAATGATGATATTGTTCCAGGACTACATTTCCATGTAGTAGGTGAAGGAGTGGTGCGAGTTGGCTCAGGGAGGTCGGAACGACTATTCGACAAAGAGAACTACATTGACTTTCGGATGAGGTTGCTTGGAGAACCAGGTACTTCTTTTAACATTTATTATGTATTTCATCTGACACCCATCAACCCATGTCATTATTACATCTGACACCCATCAACCCATGTCAGTATTACATCTGACACCCATGTCAGTATTACATCTGACACCCATCAACCCATGTCAGTATTACATCTGGCACCCATCAACCCATGTCAGTATTACATCTGACACCCGTCAACCCATGTCAGTATTACATCTGACACCCATCAACCCATGTCAGTATTACATCTGGCACCCATCAACCCATGTCAGTATTACATCTGACACCCGTCAACCCATGTCAGTATTACTGTGGGTTAGGAGAGGAGCATATTTTTAGGGTTCCGTACCCGAAGGGTGCCAAACGGGACCCTATTACTGAGACTTCGCTGTCCGTCTGTCCGTCCGTCCGTCCGTCCGTCCGTCCGTCTGTCACCAGGCTGTATCTCATGAACCGTGGTAGCTAGACAGTTGAAATTTTCACAGATGATGTATTTCTGTTGCCGCTATAACAACAAATACTAAAAATCAAAAGAAATTTAATATTTAGGGGGGCTCCCATACAACAAACGTGATTTTTTTGCTCCTTTATGCTCGATATTGATAATGGTAGCAGGTAGACGCTTAAAATGTTCACAATATATTGAGTATATTATTTACTTAAAAAATAAATAATTAAATTAAAATTAAATTAATATTTAGGGGGGCTCCCATACATTTTTTTTTTGCGGTTTTTTATAGATAATGGCACGGAACCCTTCGTGCGCGAGTCCGACTCGCACTTGGCCGGTTATTATTATTAGCAGCATATTGGTAAATGCATGCAGTGGTCATGAGTTATTATTACCCGTTCGCTGTAGGTTTGCCGGTGCGTGGGTGGAAATTCCACCTTATGCACAGATTAATAAAGCCCAACGCACCGGCAAACCTACAGCGAACGGGTAATAATATCTATGTATAGTGTTAGTAATAAAAAGATGCTTCCTTCCGCTTCTTCTTTTTTATTTATTTATTTATGAAGACTACAAGCACATTAATCAATTTTACAGATATTTAGAAGAAACAGTATTATAATGCCAATAACAAGTCTTCCACAAAGTTGCAGGTTACTAGTAATTTATAGTAGGCTAGTGTTATTATAATATAATATAAATGATTGAAATAACAATAACAAAATAATTCTTAGTTAAGTTCAAATTCAGTTTTAGAAAAAGCTGTAAGTAATTTTATAAATAATGTTTAATTATTATTATAACTTAAATTAGTTTCGATTGCCAAAAAAGGATTACTTTGCAAACCAGGCACACTAGGATACCTTTTGTTTCGGAAATTAGAGATATCGACGACGCTCCGAAAGTCAAAGAAAATTCCAAGTCAAGTCCTCCTTATTGTTAACTCGCCCCCCCCCCCCCTCTCCCCCCCGCGCAGGCCACGGCCCGTCGGTGCTGTCCCCAGGCATCCACAGCTTCCCGTTCAAGCTGGGCCTGCCGCTGGGCCTGCCCTCCACCTTCCTGGGCACGCACGGCTGGGTGCAGTACTACTGCAAGGCGGCCCTGCGCGAGCCCAACGGACTGACGCACAAGAACCAGCAGGTGTTCATCGTGATGAACCCGATTGATTTGAATTTGGAGCCGCCGGTGCTCGCGGTGAGTACGCAGGGCCCGAAGCGCCCACCTGAAAATAATAATTATAGGCCAGTGGGCAGACCACCAGCCCGATGGTCCGACCATATTAACAAGTTGTCGGGATCCCACTGGGTGCAATTGGCACAGGACCGGGAAGATTGGAGCTATAGAGAAGAGGCCAACGGAAAAGGCGTAACGATATGTAATAATGTCGTTATCGTAATGTGTAAAAATAATGTAACTCATAAATGTCCCCACAGAGGGGCACAGGCCTTTATTCCGACACGAGTAAGTATGAGAGTCATATTCATATCATAATCCACCAAGCTGGCCCAGACATACCAGCTCACATTGAAAATACCCTCTAAAAACCTAAGTATTAAAGTATAAGATCGATTACAAACCGCTCATGGCATGTATAAATATCAAGTTATGATGATGACAATGAGGTATGTATGACGTAACACAACACACAATCAAGGAGGTGTGTGCGATGATCAATCACACAGACCATTAGGTATTATTGAGTTACTATTATCTCTTCTGTGGTAGAAGGTACGATGACTATACTTGATATAAATACTGCAAATGCAAGAGCATAGTAATTAAGTACTAAGAGCAGTATAGAGTTTCTCATTAGCCTCATTACGTAAACTGCTTTGGTTATTGTTCTGAGACGTAAACAGTTGCACACGTTAACTCAATCAACCATGAAAATGTTGTCTGCTCTGAATACTCGGAACTACAGATGGTATGATGCGTTGCGCTATTACTTTCGTAATCTAACATCTGAGCAATAATGCTCAATTTAAGACGTACTAATTGTTAGAACAAATACAAACAGTGCAAGTACAGTCCGTTTTCTAGATTATTAAATGAAAGTGAATATATGTAATAACTTTAACAGAAGCTTACAGAGAACCGATAATCTCTATGTTATACAAACAACCCATCAACTACATACATAGCGTCACGCATTCGTAGTATCATGTCTTGTTTTCCGCCCAACTACTACATAACATGCATGTCGCTAATAATAATATTGTAACAATCACTTTAAACTGCGGAAAGAGTTATTCACGCGAGTGACAATACACGAACAGCACACGACTGAGTTGAGTGGCGTGTCATGTACACGAGAAGGCCATACTCACTACTCTCAACAGTGGCCTCCCTGAGCGGTTGATGATGATGTTGTATTATTATTTTGTGATCTCGGTGGCGGTCGAGAGGCTATGCTTCCCAATCCAGAAATCCCAGATTCGAATCCCAGCTGGGAGGAAGAAAAAATGATCGCAGGTCTTGGATATTTACAAGATTGACGTCGCTGTTTCTGGTCCCCATGGCACAGGGTATCCTAGTGCAGGAACCGGAAGCAACGTATGTGCCTATAATGTTAATGTTCATCGGGAACCCACTATTGAGTTACGGCCTCCTCATGTTATACGCCAATCGAACCGGTCGTGTGCAACCCTCGTCCATTGTTTTCCTGCCATCCTCGCTATGTCGTCGGACCATCTGGCAGGTGGCCTGCCGACTGATGTAAATGTTATTGTTAACCCCCGCCCGACGAAGGAGAAAAGGGGTGTTATAACGTGTAAAGTCACTTTGTGCGTCTGTCTGTCTCTCCTCTCAGCACGTGGAGCGTAAACAGACGAACCGATTTGAATGTTGTTTTTTTTTAAGTTTTCTAAGAGCTGTTTGTTATGGTACCATCGACGAGCTGGTTTGATGATGAAGTTCGAAGGTGGGAGCGGGAACCCGAAACGAGTTTAGGCTCATTAGATTCGTTGTGATGAGACCTTTTAATTTCACCTGATGATAAGACCTGGTGATGAAACTGGAAAACAACCAGTCTTATGTGGGGTTTTTTTAAATTCTAAAGTTGTTATATTGTGCAGCGCGAGCTGGAGTGCGTGGTGGAGCACCGGCTGGGCGCGGGCTGCGTGGGCGGGGGCGGCGCGGTCACATGTCGCGTGGCGCTCGACCGCGGCGCCTACGTGCCGGGAGAGAGCATCGCGCTCGAGGCGACTCTGCAGAACCACTCCAAGCAGAGCATCAAGGCGAGCCGCGCGGAGCTCACCGAGGTACGTCACCCGACACCAGGCTGCGCTGCTCCAGGAGGCTGCGATAGGTGCTGGCGCAAAACACGACGAGGAATTCCTTAGTAGTCGGACTAGACAGGGAGTAGTCTGAGATTGTTACAAGTGAAATGCAGCATTTCAGCGATTCAGTCGCCAGTTAGCCTCGGGCTAGTGACATTGGCGGTTTATCTTTTGGCTACGCACCGGATATAATGTCTTATCCGTACATAGGGGAGGTCTTTGCTTTGCCCAGCTGTGGGAGTTGGGACATTATTATATACGCCAAAAGATGTTTAGCTGTACACGATACGCCTGTATCACGACATCAACATTTAACAATGACTTCAACGTGTGCGTGTGTGTGCGTGCAGACGGTGCAGTACAGCGCGCACGGCAAGGTGGTGGCGCGCGAGTCGCGCTCGCTGGGCGTGCTGCGGCGCGGGCGCGTGCGCGGCGGCGAGGCGCAGCGCTGGCGCGAGCTGCTGTACGTGCCACCGCTGCCGCCCACCAACCTGCGCGGCTGCCATCTCATTAATGTCTCCTACGACGTCTACGTGAGTACCAGTTGCGGCTAATTAGAAGCGATGGCGTAGACATCAATTAGCATTTCATCTCTTTTTGCTCTTTTCATCTTTCCGTGAAATCAAAAGCAATGAGCGTACTTACACTGACACGTAGAGCGTACTTACACTGACACGTAGAGCGTACTTACACTGACACGTAGAGCGTACTTACACTGACACGTAGAGCGTACTTACACTGACACGTAGAGCGTACTTACACTGACAAGTAGAGCGTACTTACACTGACACGTAGAGCGTACTTACACTGACACGTAGAGCGTACTTACACTGACACGTAGAGCGTACTTACACTGACACGTAGAGCGCACTTACACTGACACGTAGAGCGCACTTACACTAACACGTAGAGCGCGTTCTTACACTTACTTACCTTCACGTGAGAGGTCTCCGCTTCACTCTATCCGTGGCTTTCTAAATGTGCAGTCTGCCTCCCGAGCTGTTATGCAAATACCAATATACGAGTACTTTATCTGCTGGTAAGGGATGATAGCGAAAAGATTCCTATATACTCGTATGTTCCCCGATAGCGCCTGTACGGATGGTCCGATTTGGAAAATTATTTTTTTGTTTGAAAGGGTTTACCTTCTCATTGGTCCCATTGACACCAGGTCAGGATCTGATCATGGGAACCTGGAGAAATCGAGGGAACTCTTCAAATATTATAGGCAGACCTATAGTGATTTTTGTGTTTTTAGTAATAACTCGTGCATTTACTCACGGTAAGCATAATATTGTGATGCGGAACTGCTGATAAAGACCACATAATATGGCCACCAGAACTGCTCAATACTAGGTACAAATACAATGCGTGGCTGACGGGCAGGCAACGCATAGCCTAAACCGGTGGACCTAGAGCCATCAAACTTTGTACAGAGGTTCCTTAGTAGCGTGGGGTAGCACTGAGATGGGATTTGACAAAATTAATTCCGCAAGGGTGGGGGGTTACAGTTTATATTAACTCAATCTAATCAGTTTACTTTTTTTTTAATTATCTGTGTATCCTTTAATCTTGCGGCCTGCGGCCCCTTACCAATTGCGGCCTAATTCGAAAGGGCGCCGACACTCGATCAAAAAAAGCCGCTGCGCAAAGGACACAGAAAGTGAATGCAGTATACCCGGCAGTTGGTCAATATAGTATAGACTGCTTGATTAACCCCTAAACCCTCTCGCCCCCAGTTCATAATCGAGCCGAAGAGCCTCGAGAAGCCGGTGAAGCTGCAGCTGCCCGTCCTGCTCGGCACGTACCCGTTCCGCGACGCGAGCGAGCGAGACGACACCACGCCCGCGCACTACCCCAGCACGCTGCCCGTCTTCCGGCCCTGGCTCAACGAGCCCGCGCAGTGACCCCCCCCCCCCCCCCCCGCCTTTACGCACCCGGAGTGAAGGGCTTGCGCGGTGGCTACACACACAGGCGCCACATGCCTCCACCATACTGAAGTGACTGGTGTGGCTAATGTGCGGCCCCGCATTCACTCCGGACGAGCCCACACCCAGGCGAGGTGGGCCCTTCGCCGGGCACACATACCCAGGCGAGGTGGGCCCTTCGCCGGGCACACGAAATATTGCTATCAATCGTCTGAGAAGGATCATAAGCGGCACTTAATCGAGAAGTCTGTGCATTCGGTCATTTGTTTCTAATGATTTTTCCAGTTTAATGTTGTAAGTGCAGCGGAGAGCGTTGGGATTGTGCGCCGAATCGGGTTGTTGAACGTTGAAATACTACTACATATGTATTCTAGTTGTCTGAACACCATTCACGCAGAATAACAAGTATGGCCTGAATGATGTTCACACGAATCTGAAGAAGCCTTTAACAAGATTCTCCGATTTTCAACCAGATTTTTAGGACTAGTGCCATTTTAATATCACTTTTTATAAGTTCAATATTTTTGTAGTAACTTTCTATGGCTACCGATCATTACAAAAGTGTAATTAATACATCTATGATGATTTTAATGATAGTGGCTTCAATTAATTTTTACTTACTTACATACGCATTTTGTGAGTCTAAAGGAGATATATAGAGAATCTCTCAATTATAATAAATCGATTTATATTTTAGGTGTCAGATGTGTTAACCTTTCGTCAGTGGGTAATTTATCTGCCCATAGCGGCCACTGCCACAGACGAGGGGTTATGGAATGTGTGTATCTGTGGCAATATTTTCGTATGCTTTGGGTGGAAAACTGTCAATTTCTCACGCTAGGTGGCGCATTCGCGATGGTACCTTAGTATGCCATGGGAACTGTCAAATTGTATGTAGTTTTTTGTAAACAAAGTTTTGAAACTTTCGTTTACTATCTGTTGCATTTCTCCTTCGAATCTCGTTTGGAGCTGACGCACGTTCATCAGGGAATACATTTTATGGTTCTTTATCGCAATAAAAAGCACAAAAATCGAAACCCTGTACTTGGCACTCTGACGTAAACAAGGTACAGTCACCAAAGCGCCATCTGGGTTTTAGCTTTCGAAAGTTCATAAAGCAATGTGTAAATAACTAACCTGTGATATATCAAACCGTCCATCATATATAATTGTCGAACGTATACTGATGTTCTGACTATACTAGATATTATTATACTTCCCCTATTGATATAGATGTAAGTTTTACCATAATATTATAATACAAAAATAAAGTATGTACCTATGTATTCTTTGATAAATATTTTACTTGTTTTTGTTGACCCATCTTAAAATAAAAAGCATTCATGTCACTAAAATGTCTATTCAAGTAACAAAATAAAGTGATAATATTTTTATACAGAAGTTAATGAGCATTGTTGACTCTTACAACGAGCAAGGACACGCACTGTTTGAACAAAACATAATCACGAGACTACAAGAAACAATACAAAGGCGTAGTAACTCATCAAATTATGGTACAGTTTATGGCCTTTCATAATTTTGAATCTTCTATTGTTAGAAAGCCTAATTTAAACACAAGCCTTTGGAGTACCAACCGAATTAGTAAATTCGTCCATTGTGCTGCTGAAAAATAGGAAAGTGTTACAGCCCTAAATCATAATTATGTACACTGGAACGATCGACCTTTCCTTTATTGAAGTAGCAAGAAAGAAAATAAGGTATTTTTTGACGCTACGCTACGACGATAGTGTGATAGCAATGTTGCCCGCTGTGGACACGAGCGGGCAACATTACGTATACCTAACGAATATTTCCCAATATTCGATATCGCGACAGCCTTTTGTTTGTATAAAATTAGAAATAATTAAGAGATGAAGAGTCCCCGACGCAGGAGCAGCTCGAGTGCCGTTCGGAATATACGACTTCCGCAGAAAGTGCGGCAGTGATCAATCACAATGTACAGTACGGGGCCATTGTTTTGGTACTTACGGGTCTCGTCTCTCTCTCTCTCCCGCCAAGACAAACGCCGGGTATCTTACTCGGGGCACGTCGTCGGGTGCCGCCCCGTACTGTACGTTTATCCCCGTCGACGTCACTTGTGATATCCAAATATGCGTTACGGCGGCGAACAGCTGCCGCTTGACCGTCATCTTTATACTAATTACATAATTTATAACAATTACCTTTCAGTTGTTAATGGCCTTTCAATAGGCTTGTGGCCAAGGTAATCCAATAAATCTAGGAACAAGTCTTAAGTTGAAGCAAAATGGCTTGACATTCTCAGAATTGTATATTGCCAGCAAATATATTTTATAAAAGTAAATTTTGTGCAAAAAAAGACAGCATTTGATGGCACTTTTACATGACGTCATTCTGTTGCCATTTCATAGAACTCAGGAACAAAAGTTCCGTTTTGACAATTCATAAAAAGTATCTAGTTTGACTTGACAGGCCACAAGCCTTAACAGGCCTACCAAGTTATCTATGAAATGTCAAAATTCATAACTACGACCGCCATTCTATGCTCGGACGAAATTCCTACATATATGACACTACTAGAAAGCCACTAGGGACACCCGTCATTTCACAGGTAAGTTAGCAGATCTGTTTGTCCTTTCAATTCGGCCATATCCACAAGGGGTTAAGTAGACGGTAGCTATCCGAAGGCCGACATCATCACTGCGCGGACGACTCGACGTCACATAACCTGCCAGATGAGCGCTGCACTGACGACAGCTATCCGAAGGCCGACATCACGCCGCGGCCGGTGCGCACCAGGCCATGCTGCTGCTATCCGAAGCACGAGACCTCTGGTCGGCCGGTGCGCCAGCCCGCCAGAGCCGAGTGTGGTGCACTACGCCATCTTGTTGGCGAGCGCCTTGTGCAGGTTGGTGAGCTGCGCGGTCCACTTGTCGAGCGCCTGGTAGCGCGCCGCGCCGCCGCGCGCGCCGCCGGCCAGCTCCAGCACGAGGTGCACCTGGTCGATGCGGCCGCTGATTGTGCTGCAACAACCCAACCGGAAATCAGCCCGTACAGTACTCCACGCACGATAACACTTCATAAGGGCCTCTACATGGAACAATGTCGAAGATATGAGCTATGAAAGAGGGATGACGATGATTGATTGTTTGTGAGCAATAAATAAATTATGACTCATGATGCTTTAGTTTAAAACTGCTAAGAGGAAGCGTGGTCGAATGAGCTAGGTCTTTGGGAGAACTGGTGGATGCCTGCTCAGGATCACCAAGAATGGGAAAAGGGGAGAGTAGCCTCGCCAAGCGTGCAGCAGTGCGACACTATGGGCTTTTAACTGATAATAGTAAGCTAAACGCAAGCTGAGACGCAGACCACGCAGATTCTAAAAGGCAGGGCAGGCGCCATCTCTCGCTCGCAGGTTTGTCTGGCCTTTCAGTTTTTTTTTCGTGGCTTGAGATGCCAGCATCTCAGGATGTGCCCAGACTCGCTCCTTTTGCTGAATATAACTTGTGAAGTCGAGCTGCGAGATGAAGGGGATGTGGATCCTAGTGTGGGGCCAGCCAGACACTCACTTGTCGAGTATGCAGGTGACGAGCAGGTTCTCCACCTCGTGCTCGTGGATGTTCAGCTGCTGCGAGATGAAGGGGATGTGGATCCTAGTGTGGGGCCAGCCAGACACTCACTTGAAGAGTATGCAGGTGACGAGCAGGTTCTCCACCTCGCGCTCGTGGATGTTCAGCTGCTGCGAGATGAAGGGGATGTGGATCCTAGTGTGGGGCCAGCCAGACACTCACTTGTCGAGTATGCAGGTGACGAGCAGGTTCTCCACCTCGCGCTCGTGGATGTTCAGCTGCTGCGAGATGAAGGGGATGTGGATCCTAGTGTGGGGCCAGCCAGACACTCACTTGTCGAGTATGCAGGTGACGAGCAGGTTCTCCACCTCGCGCTCGTGGATGTTCAGCTGCTGCGAGATGAAGGGGATGTGGATCCTAGTGTGGGGCCAGCCAGACACTCACTTGTCGAGTATGCAGGTGACGAGCAGGTTCTCCACCTCGCGCTCGTGGATGTTCAGCTGCTGCGAGATGAAGGGGATGTGGATCCTAGTGTAGGGCCCGATGAGCTTGATGAGCACCTGCGTGCGGATGTTGCGCAGCAGGTCCTCGATGTGCTCGCGGATGAACGGGTCGTCCATTATGTTGTTTCTGAGGAGCGTTAATAAAGTTTGAAGACCATTTTTAAAACTTTTTCCTTTTAGCAAGCACGAGGCGGTCATAGGCCTCATCCAGAGTGAATGCGCGGAGACTAGGGCCGGCGGCGGGCGCGGGGGGGGGGCACTGTAGCCGCACCCATCTTGTCACTTCAGTATGGACGCAGGCAGTGATTTAATTTGATTGATACTTCGCGCCCGCCGCCGCCTCCGCGCAAGCCCCTCACTCTGGACGAGGCCACAGTTGTCAAAGAGGAAAGCATCTGTTGGGCTGCATGGGAAAATATCCCATACAGTGGTCTTCCACAACGATTGCCGATAATACTTAAATCAGGAGGCCTATACTCAACAGAGTTCTAACGTGCTCAGATGATGATGAGAACTAAATTAACAGTATTTCCGATACGACAGAGTGACACTTAATTGGTTAGACCTATAAGTGCATATACACTGGCACTGGCATGTCACTACAATACACATCGAGAATGAAAGGTCAGAGTGTCAATAAGGGGGCGGAAGCTTCATGTATAATAGAATCCTGAGCAGCAGCGGTAGCGAAGAATCAAGAAAAATAATAAGGGAGTCTAGTGCCTGTAGACATTGTTAAACGTTAGGGATAGCGAAACGAAACGATAACGTTTTATGTACTATGCGAGCCAACTAACAATAGGACTGTCAAGACGCCATCTTGTCCCGCAATATTCACAAACTTCATTAAAATTTGTATGGTGTGCAAAAAAAATGCTAGCAAAAAATTTAATCATCTTTCATGAGGTATGTGGTCATTCTAATGTGTTTCTAATAAGATTCCTGTTATGACATGATGTATATTAACATAACAAAAACAATAACGATAAAAGTCAACAACAAAGGTAACAAAACAACAAATTTAACAAAAATATCCAATGTGTAACAAACGAGCGCATGTACACGGAAGGGAGGGTAGGTAGCTAACGGCAATTTTATTGCTGGCCCTACCCTACAAATTTGGCATTTATCACGTGAAGTTGGCTACAAACGCGATCCTATTGTTAGTTGGCTCGCATAGTATGCGATTTGACATTTGGAATCGCTACGTGACGTCACCTTAGCGAAGCCAACATACATAAAAAGTTATCGTTTCGTTTCGCAACGGTTAGCGATTCACTTTGTCTAGGGGGGCTGGCATTCTAGAGGCTTTAGACGTTGCAATTTAAACGCGTTGGGAGCATTTGCTTGCGACCGTTGTGGCAAGTAGTGCAGACAAGACTCGCAGGATACACTTCTTCGTCAACGGGTCATGGTATCTACACCTGGCCCACTTGAGCGGAGCCTTTGTGCATTTCCCCTGCGCCTGCACTGCACATCCTAGCCGCTGCACCAGCTGGAGTAGGAGGCCTGGGTTTTCGAGGAGATCCGAGGTAGTTTTAGTGTTCCTCCTATTGCTATTCTGGTTTCTAAAGTGGAGTGGAGGGGCAAGCAAGCAACATGTGCTCCATGTTATGGTATAACTCCCGGAATGTCACTTGGCCAGCGTTTGCTGTGTGTCGCGCTCTCTCACAAAGACAAACTGTGAGAGAGCGAGACACACGCAGAAAACCCTGGCCAAGTTACATTCCGGGAGTTATAAGACTGATGATGTTGATATACCTATTATGTTTGAGTATGGACTCGAACTCGTTGATGTCATTGTTCTGGTAGGCCTGCACCAGGTTCGTCATCGCGAGGATCTCGGGGTCGTTCTTGTACGGCTTCGCTTCTTGCGAGTCGAACGGGTTGATGCCGGACTTCATCAGCCTGCGACACCGAGAGGATAGAGTGAAAATAAAAGTAAAAGGCCATTGTCCCCAACGAGGGGCACAGGCCTTTATCCCGATACGAGTAAGATCTCGCACGGCCTCTATTCTCACCACTCCAGGTCACAATACTGTCGCATACGAGCATGGCTACCGAATGAGGGCTATTTCTCTATGGAACGCGCTTCCCTGCGCCATCAGGGACAGTCCATCTTTCTTTTTATTCAAGAATCGGTTGAAGGAGCATTATCTCTCTCTATCATAAATCTAGAAGGTATTTTAATATGTATTAGTTTATTTATGTTAGATTTATATATTTTTATTTTATGTAATATTCATGTACTTCTTTATGTAGTATATTCAGTTGATTAGTAATATTATGATTTATTTATGTTTCATTTTTTTCTCTTAACTGAGCACATAGGCCTACCTGTTCTGTATTTTATTTTTCTCTGTCCATCCTGGGTTTGCTGGAAGAGATCTCTCTTTAGAGATAAGCTTACCTTTGTAAATTACTTCTCTGTATTTTCTGTTTTTTGTCTTTTATGTGCAATAAATATATACGAATATACGAGTAAGATTGAGCCATATGCCATATCCACCGAGAGGATATCAAATGGCTTGATAATTTATAATTTGAGACATTGACAACAACATTACAGCAAGTTTGTGACAATGAAAGTTCTTGCTCTTGATTCAATGGAAAATCGGTATCTTGGTCTTTTGAGCTGACTGCTGCTGCTCATTAATTCGGGTTGAAGTTGGCGCATTAATTAACGACCAGTTGTCTAAGAGTGTAGAGTAGTGTAATGTGGTGTGGTGTGGTGTGTTGCAGTGCCGGCACGTACATGTTGGCGAGCACCAGGTACTTGAGGCAGGTGGTCCGCCGCGGACTGCCGGACTCGTCGTAGTTCTTGAAGGCCTCGAAGAAGTCCGTGTGCGCCTTCTCGAACTCGCCCTCGCGCAGGTGCATCTTGCCGCCGCACTCTGCGCGCACGCAAACAAGGCAGACACACGTTAATACTCTGCGCACACGCACACAGGCAGACACACGTTAATATCTGTAGTCTACACACACCCACACACATTCGGCTTATGCATATTCATGTAACAGCAAGCCTTACCAGACTACCAATAAGTAGTGGCGATTCGTAAGGTAGCTGGCAGCGGATAAGGGGACCCGTGCCTGTAGACAATGTTAAACGCTAAGGATAGCGAAACGAAACGATAACTTTTTATGTATGCGATTTGACATTTGGAATCGCTACGTGACGTCACCTTAGCGAAGCCAAATGTCAAATCGCGTACATAAAAAGTTATCGTTTCGTTTCGCTAGCGTTAGCGTTTAACATTGTCTAGGGGGGCCGGAATAAGTGGCGTGCTTTGGAAGACTAGACGCCCATGTTGAGGACTTAAAACCTGCTAAAATATAGTGAAGAAGAACCGCCACTGAACTGAATACCACGTTTAATAATTTTAGTTTAATAATTTCAGCAGCCCCCGTGTTTTTCAGACACAGGAGAAACTGTAAAGAAGTCGCACCATCAAGGCTCTACAAGTACAAGGTCTAAATGAATTAACGCAGAAACTACTTTGTTATACCCTATCCAACATAGGATGATCCCTGACAGCTGTCAGTGTCAAAACACGCCTATGAAGAATCGTATTTTTCGACGGTAAAATGTATAGAGACAATTAACATACTTTATTGGCAAATAGTGACGTGCTACACTTATCGTAAGACAAGTTATCGATCTTGACTCGAAACATAAAATAGAATATTGAAAGACATCGACAGAACAAGAAAAATTATGGATGAAGATTGGGAGCGTGACGTACGAGTCGACCAATCTACCCAGGAACTGATTATAAATCTACAAGACTGCTTCAGCGAGTCTGAATCAGACTTTGATGAAGGTGATTTGGGCTGTGAATCGATTTAACAAGAATAAAAACATGTTACAACATCCTTTAGTTTCATTTGCTAGGTACATTCAGAAACTTTAGTTAGAATATCGATAATTTGTATCGACATTATCCTCATGCCTAATAAAGTCACAGTGACAAGCTGTCAGAGATCATCCTATGTTGGATAGGGTATCGGGACATCATTCTGAGCAGCAAACTATGAAACCGATTTGATCAAAGCAACTTTATTTTTCACTTCTCCATACAAATCAGCTGAACCACTCAGGCCATTATGTACTGGATATAATTTTGTAAAAGTGTACCACAATGACGCAATAAATATATGAGTATGAGTATGAGTATGAGTACTGGGAAGTGAAAAATAAAGTTGCTCTAATCAAATCGGTTTCATAATGAAAGTTGCTCAGAATGATGTCCCTAACAAAGTAGTTTCTAATTTTGCGTTAATTCATTTACACGTTGTACAACCTGTTTGCGGTCCGCCACGAGTCTCTGTCCCTCCACCCAGCGAGCGGCGACAGAGCGTAAACGGAGCCGGAAGTCGCTGCTCACCTCTGATCACGCCCATGATCAGCGGGTGCGGGATCGCGGACTTGATGTGCAGCGACTGCTCGTACAGCGCCTTGAGCTTCTTGTTGTTCTTCTGTGCGGTGTACATCTGTATCTCGAGCGCGTAGATCTCCAGCAGTTGAGTTCCCTTCTTGAGGTCGTCTTCGCCGTCGTCCGTCTAACGAGAATACATTTTAATAGATCAACAGTTTTCTTTAAGAAACAACACATTTATCCAGAAATATTTTGTTGTTAAAAAAACTGTCCCACCAAATATCTCAAAAATTAAAACTGAAGGACACATGTGGGAAATGTATGATGTATGATGGAAAATGTATCATACAGAGTTAGTTTACATAACTTTGACACTCTAATTGTGTAGATATTTCTAGATGATCTATTTGAGTATCTTGTATTCCGATTCCGACTGACTGCACAGCTTTCCAACGACTTTTGGCTTTTGTGACAGGCGGAAATGGAACTAATGATTTTTGCCAAACTCAAAGGGGAGGAAGTTTCCCGTCTCCGAAGGAAATACTTGGTACCTGCAGCCCTACACGTGCTCCCCGGGTAGTGCTAACGAGAAACCAATCAACACCAACATTTCCAGGGTCTCGAAAATACAGTGAAATCTAAAAAAACACGTGACATTGGCGAAACCTAAGTTGTTGGACCACCAGAAATTAAATTGATTGACAAACTCAAACCCAAATTCTTTTATTCTGTAGATATTACAAATATATTTAGAAACTGTAATTTTTTGCATCTTCTCTATGTTGGACCACTCCATGCGAGAAAAAGGGCAAAGAATCTCCCACAAATAACTTGTTGGTCTCTTATTTGGTTGGACAGGTTGGTTGCGTTGCGTAGAACCGGCGCCCCCTGTAAACGTCGCTCAACTTGCCGCGAGGTCGTTGGAAGTCTGCACACAGTCGCACCGAGGTACCTGACAGCTGAGGTGCAGCTGCTTCAGGATCCTGGCGAGCTTGTTGAAGTCCCCGCGGTCGTAGTACAGCTTGCCCAGCTTCGTGTTCGTCTTGAACCAGAGCCGGTCGTTCTTGGCGTCCTTGAGCGCCTCCAGCGTCGTCTCGTAGAAGTCTTGCAGCAATTCCATCTGGAGACAGTTCAAAAATTAATAACATTGCTGGACCAATAAATATATTGTGAGTTATTCAGAGTAGAGACTTATAATTGTAGAGCAGAGACACATACAGGCACATACATTGCTTCTGGCCCCACACTAGGATACCCTGTGTCTTGGGAACCAGAAACAGCAATATCACAAACATGTAAACATCCAAGACCTGGGTTTTTTTTGTCCCCAGCCAGGATTCGAACCCGGGACCTCTCGCATGGTAGGCAGATGCGCAACCGCTGCGCCACAGAGGTCGTCAATGAGGTCGAGATTAGCGAGCTGGAAATAATTGTATCGATCGCATAAATCTTAACCAAAAAAAATATATAGTGTGTATGATGATAATACAGGAGCCTTGCGTGAGTCAGCTGGCAGTTTATGAGTGAACCTTGGCAACGCGATAGACACTAAAACTATAAAGTATTATAGGACCTCGTCGCGCCGCGACTGTATCTGCCTGCACAGTTACAGTCACGGTTCGCTAATGGGTTTAGACTTCTCTCATCCCAGAGAAGGAATTAATTTTATGTGGTAAAATGAAAACATAGAAAGAAAAAGCAAAGAGTGATAAAAAACCTATTAAAAAACAGAACAAAACCTTTGGGTCTTTTGGGGTCATTGGAGGAGCTAATAGTAGTTATGTGCTGGATGTGAGTATCTTTGTTAGAGAGAATGTTGACTCTATCCTTTGTTACTTACATTGGAGGAGCTAATAGTAGTTATGTGCTGGATGTGAGTATCTTTGTTAGAGAGAATGTTGACTCTATCCTTTGTTACTTACATTTCTAGAGGTGGAGATGTAATCGAGGATGGAGTTGATGGACTTCTCGGAGTGGTTCCTGGTGACCGCACTCTTGATGTACGTGAGCAGCTGCTTGTAACGCGTCATCATCTCCGTGAAGTTGCCCTGTCAAGTATATAACAAGCATTGTAGTAAAGTAAGGGGTTTAGCTTGAGACAGCTCCATATAGTAAAGTAAGGGGTTTAGCTTGAGACAGCTCCATATAGTAAAGTAAGGGGTTTAGCTTGAGACAGCACCATATACTAAAGTAAGGGGTTTAGCTTGAGACAGCTCCATATAGTAAAGTAAGGGGTTTAGCTTGAGACAGCACCATATAGTAAAGTAAGGGGTTTAGCTTGAGACAGCTCCATATAGTAAAGTAAGGGGTTTGGCTTGAGACAGCACCATATAGTAAAGTAAGGGGTTTAGCTTGAGACAGCTCCATATAGTAAAGTAAGGGGTTTGGCTTGAGACAGCACCATATAGTAAAGTAAGGGGTTTAGCTTGAGACAGCTCCATATAGTAAAGTAAGGGTTTAGCTTGAGACAGCACCATATAGTAAAGTAAGGGGTTTGGCTTGAGACAGCACCATATAGTAAAGTAAGGGGTTTAGCTTGAGACAGCACCATATAGTAAAGTAAGGGGTTTAGCTTGAGACAGCTCCATATAGTAAAGTAAGGGGTTTAGCTTGAGACAGCACCATATAGTAAAGTAAGGGGTTTAGCTTGAGACAGCACCATATAGTAAAGTAAGGGGTTTAGCTTGAGACAGCTCCATATAGTTTAAGGCAGTAATTAGAATTTCATAGTTACAAGATTGCTTCTTTGCAATGTAGATTTCAACTTTAGAATTTTATAAAATGGTGTATATGTAATATGCTTCCCAGCACTAACTGTATTTATCTCATTATCTTACGCTTACATACATGCTACTACATGACCCATTTTTTGCTATTTTTGACTCGGTGACCGGTGACCACTGCAGTATGAAACAAGGCTGGTATTTTGTACTAGCATGATATCTTGAAGAACCCCCTCCCCCTCTAAACTGGTCACATAGTATGGGTACATTCCCTAAGCTTCCAACACTGATCAGGGCTATGATTAGCATAATATTTAGTTAATAATCACGATGCTGGCACTATGGCAACGATTGAACATCAAACAATTGACTCAAATTACACAAATCTGCAATAACTCAAAAATTGAATTGACATTTTCTTCTGACATTAGGGACATAAAATGTGGAGTACCTCAAGGAAGTGTATTGGGTCCACTGTTGTTCCTTATTTACATTAATGACATCCCAAAATGTGTTAATCATCCCATGGTACTTTTCGCTGATGATAGCACAGTAACATTTATTGGACATAATCTAAATACATATGAATGTGACATAAATAATTCTCTTATAAGTTTAATTGACTGGTTACAGAGCAACAATCTTTTAATTAATATTACCAAAACCAAATTAATGAAATTCAGGAAGGGACATAAAAATCAATTGACATTAAATATTAATTATGAGGGTAATCAAATTGAAGAAACAGAGACCACGAAATTCTTAGGGCTTCACATTGATAGCAACATGTCATGGAATACACATATAGACATACTAAGTAATAAACTGAGTCAATTCTCGTATGCTTTATATATGCTGTCTAAACAGGTGAATAGGGACGCTGTGCTAACTGCATATCATGGGTTTGTCGAGTCGTCCTTACGATATGGCATAATGTTTTGGGGAAACGCCACTAAAATAGATCTAATATTTAAGGCTCAGAAGAAATGTATACGGTCTATATGCAATATTAATATAACACAATCTTGTAAGAGCCATTTCATTAATGTTAAAATATTAACAGTAGCGTCACTTTATATATTTGAAACTGCAGTGTTTGTCAAGTGTAATCTACATTTATTCAATTTTATGAAGAGTAAACGTAACCAGGACAAGCTTTGCGCCTACCCACGTAAATCTGCTTACTTTGATAAAAGCATATTCGGCATGTCCACCCGAATATATAATAAACTACCGGAGACATTAAGAGCGATGAATAATATAAGTATATTTAAATATAATCTTAAGAAATTGCTTACATCCAAGGCCTACTACACCATAAATGAATATCTCTTCGACACCGACACTGTATATAGCTTACACCACTGACTACCTCAATCACACCTGTTTTTATTGACTACTTATCTGCATGTTAAATAGGTAACATATAGTATTAGTCAATAAATAATAATATTTGTATGCCATTGCGCGAAACATAGAGATACCTACGATTTAAACGTATTCTTAAGACCTTTGTTATATACACCTATGTTTTACAAATAAAGATCTATTAACATCATCGCGCCTTAATATTGGCATTCAGCTATTTGAACTACTTCGCTATTGTATACAAGAATAATTGCCGTCCTATTGTAACAAGTAGTGTAACAAGTGAATGCCATTACCATTATTTATTGGTTAGGTTTGTGCTCAGGTAAGAGCATCACAAGAGCATTAAATGAGAACTGTGTACAAGAATTGTGCCACAGACCCACCCACATCCCCCTGGGCCACAGACCCATCCACATCCGCCTGGGCCACAGACCCACCCACATCCCCCTGGGCCACAGACCCACCCACATCTCCCTGGGCCACAGTCCCACCCACATCCCCCTGAGCCAATGACCCATCCACATCCCCCTGGGCCACAGACCCATCCACATCCTCCTGGGCCACAGACCCACCCACATCCCCCTGGGCCACAGACCCACCCACATCTCCCTGGGCCACAGTCCCACCCACATCCCCCTGAGCCAATGACCCATCCACATCCCCCTGGGCCACAGACCCATCCACATCCTCCTGGGCCACAGACCCACCCACATCCCTCTGGGCCACAGACCCACCCACATCCCCCTGGGCCACACTCCCACCCACATCCCCCTGGGCCAATGACCCATCCACATCCCCTGGGCCACAGAACCACCCACATACCCCTGGGCCACAGACCAACCCACATCCTCCTGGGCCACAGACTCACCCACATCCCCCTGGGCCACAGACCCACCCACATCCCCTTGGCCACATCCCCACCCACATCCCCCTGGGCCACAGACCCCACCCACATCACCCTGGGCTACATACCCACCCACATCTCCTTGGGCCACAGACCCACCCACATCCCCCTGGGCCACTGACCCACCCACATCTCCTGGGGCCACAGACCCACCCACATCCCCCTGGGCCACCGACCCACCCACATCCCCTTGGGCTACAACTGCCGCTCACCAGTTTGAAGTTGATCTTGATCATCTGCTTGAGCGCCTTGAACCCCCACTCGCCCTTCTCCCCCCCCTCCAGCTCCAGCACCCGCTGGAAGCTGGTGAGTGCGGCATGCGGCTCATCCTCCTTGAGCGCCTTGCTGTTGTAGTACTGGTTCTCCAAGTCCACGTCCGGTTCTGAGTTGCTGTCTTCTGAGTATTCCTAGGAAATGGGCAAAGATATTTTGTTGATACTTTTGTACAAATTAGAAGAGGTGTCACAGACTTGGAGATTAAAGTGATGCATATGATCATGAAATGGCCAGCCGTGAAGTATCATTAGACAATGAAATGTCATGTGGCCAGCCATTTGATGATATGCCTATGCCGCCTTTATATAAAAACTGGTGTTATAGTATATTAAAATTGTGTGATATGAACATGAGTATTTAAAAAAGCCCAGCCCAGGTTAGATAATATGGCAATGGTCAAGGCCGGAATCAGCAACTCTTCATATTTTGAATCCTGACCTGAGTCAATAACTATAATAGTAACAAATGGTCGCATGGGTACATTTTTGATTATCGTTTCTGTGAGAAAAATTCTAACCAAAAAATTGTTCATTTATGTCAAATATCAACAACCATAGTATAACACTTCATATAATCTTGCCAGCATTGAAGGAGTGATTGGTAATGATGACCAGCTAAGCGGTATGAACAGTAGAATAACGCTAAAACAGAAAACCGAGATATGGTACAAACTAAAAAGTTATCGGGATGTAACGTACCAATCCATAGTCTTCTTCTTCCTCACACATGTAGTCATCGTCGTTGTCGGACATTACCCCGGAATATTGCCTATTTTATGAGAAATTGCATAAAAATACAAACAAAAAATTTTGCTACTTTTCCGCTGCTGTCATCATCACACTTGTGTCATTTTTTTTTTAAAGTTCGTTCCAAAATGTATTCGTTTTTCGTTCGTTCGGTTTGTTAGTCCTGTTTGCACTTAGTTAAGTGTAGAATGAAAGTGAACTGGAGTGTGCAGGAGTAAAGTGTAGCTTTAAAGTGTGAAGTGCGAGCAACTTATGGACAGCAACAGCAAGCAGAAACTGAGAAGTGCCTGTCAGTTCAGTTGATAGGTACCGTACGTACCTCCATGGAGAAGTGTGAGTGATTGATTATCAGGGATCGGATCGACGAAGGTGTGAAGTTACCTAAAGTTTGTAGTCGGACATGACAAGGAGCAGTTACATTACAACCACTTGAGTTGAGTTGAAAAAAATAATTGGTTGCCTGTAAAGTCGGTATACGGGCGAAAGTTTTACGTGACAACGACTTTGAGTGGTAAAATAATTTTAATGTGAATATTCATTCGTATAGTAGGAAGAACTGTGCTCGAGTGGAAGGGACGCGTACCTTTCACTTTTTATGTCTGTCTCTCTCGCTCTTAGGCGGGCTAACCATGCCCGAGTGGAAGGGACGCGTGCCTCTCACTCGCTCTCATTGTGAGCGCATAACGTGAGCGGAGCGTAACGCAGTTTCTTGAAGTGTCACCCGGCAAACCAATTTATAAGACGTTGTCACGTCAAAAAATGACTGCACCTTTCAATTACAATCTGTATGAATGTTTTATTTACCTCGCTTGAATGATGTAAAGTACAATACTCAGTCATTTTTACGGAAAATTGAAAAATAAAAAAGTTATGATTTTTTTGGGAATCAGCAGTTTGAAAATGTATGATCTCATTTATTAACTACTATCTGAATTACAAAAATCATTTTAAAATTAGAGCTCCGTCATTATTGCCACATTGCCACCTAGAAAATGGAATGACATAATGCAAGTCGTATTATAAGTACGATTATAACTGACCCTCGATATCCTAACTTCTTACGTGAAAAATTTACCTTTCTCCAGTCGACTCTACCGCGTAGAACCGACACGGCCTCCATTCTTTCCACTCCACAACACAATACCGTCGCATACAAACATGGGTTCCGTATGAGGGCAATAAGTCTTTGGAACGCGCTTCCCTGCGCCATCAGGGACAGTCCATCTCTCTTCATTTTCAGAAATCGTGTAAAGGAGCATTATCTTTCTCTTTCATAAAGTTAGTAGGTATTAAATATGTATTAGGGTTTATTTATGTTGAGATATATATGATTAATATGTATTCATGTAGGTACTTAGGTATTTATTATATTCAGTAATTTAGTAATATAATTTATTTATATTTTATTTTTACTTTAGCACATAGGCCTACCCGTTTTGAGTTTTAAAATTTATCCTGTCCATCCTGGGTTTGCTGGAAGAAATCTCTTTTTAGAGATAAGCTTGCCTTTGTTCATGCCTTTTCTGTATTGTTTGTGTTTTTTTCTGATATGTGCAATAAATATATACGAAATACGAAGTACTCAAAAAATGAGCCACGGAAATAACCCGACCGGCGTACCAAAGTACATCGCGTGAAAAACATACCTCGTTTGACTGCCAAAAAGTTTATTATCCACGTCCACTTCCTGTGCGCATTCGCACGCACAACTAACCTGTTTTAACATGCGTAAGCGACAGGACGCTAGTTTGTGCGCCTAACGAGATAGCAATACTTATTGGGAGGCATGAGAAGCACGGTTCAGAGTGGGAAAAACATGTCGTGACCTCCTTGTTTAACAAAATACTATGATACGTAATTGCATTTATTGTTTGAAGGTGTGCGTGGAGTGATATCCTTTCCGATTAGGTATAAATCGTTTTCATACTGTGTTCCGTCAGAAACTTATCGAAGCTTGTTTGACCCAAAACGCGCGGGAGACAAGCCTCCCAGCGCTCGTAATCGGTGATTTTCAACTTTCGTACGTGGATTTCTCAGGACTTAGCCTACACATAATGTTTTTAGTTTTAATATCATACTTGGGTGTCTAGAAAAACAATATCAAGTAAATTAGGAGTTTTCTTCAGTGGTTTTGTTCCTATAAGACGTGGACATCCAAAAAAGCCAAAACAAATATTCACCCGTTTATAGTTCGGTGTTTCAAATGTAAGGAACATGTAAAACTAATAAAAACAAAAATTAACTGGTAAGACAAAAACCCGAAATTTAACAGGTTAAATTCAAACCGGTTCAACTAAAGTGGTTGTAACTGCTCCTTGTTATGTCCGACTACAAACTTTAGGTAAATTCACACCTTCGATCCGATCCCTGGTGATTATATTTATACCCTATCCAACATAGGATGATCTCTGACAGCTGTCAGTGTCAAAACATTATCCCCATGCCTATTAAAGTCACAGTGACAAGCTGTCAGAGATCATCCTATGTTGGATAATGTATTTACTATACTGATTTGGACTCGCTGGAGCAGTCTAGTAGATTTATAATCAGTTCCTGGGTAGATTGGTCGAATCGTACGTCACGCTCCCAATCTTCATCCATAATTTTTCTTGTTCTGTCGATGTCTTTCAATATTATATTATATGTTTCGAGTCAAGATCGATAACTTGTCTTACGATAAGTGTAGCACGTCACTATTTGCCAATAAAATGTTAATTGTCTCTATACATTTTACCGTCGAAAAATACGATACTTCATAGGCGTGTTTTGACACTGACAGCTGTCAGAGATCATCCTATGTTGGATAGGGTATAATTTGATTTAGACTAACTGCACTGCACTTCAAACTTAACAAAGTGGTAGGTACAGCTCTGATTGTCCTACGCTTTCATTCAAAATCAAAATCATTCTCGACGAGATGGATATAAAAACCGTCATTTTAAAGATTTATAATTATTTATTGAACGCACGAATAAAGGAAACTCTTTGAACGTGTTTATCGATAGGCATTTTTGATTGGTTGAAAATTCACCAATAGAGACACGCTAATTGACCGCCTTTTTAGGTAAACTAATTGTGTGCTGTTTTTGCTGATTTTACTAATTCATTATCGTTATATTGAGATTATAATTGTTCGTCTTAAATAATAATTGATCTAAATACTTTCTTTGCTTGCGTTCTCATTTCATGCCATGAGATAAATTGGGAGATAAATTTTCCCGGGCTTTAGCTATTATTTTCCGAGCTTTGTTCCATATTGTGTTACCCATAACCAGAAATAACGAAACAAAAAAAAGTATTATTATAAAATAATTAGTTGTCGTTTCGTAAACACTTTATTATTAAAATTTAATATTTAATAAATGACTTCAAAGAAATTAGTGGGTAACTATCACTGGAAACAGCTGTTTTCAAACATTGCTTTGTATAAACAATATTCTCTAACCTTAAATCGGAACTACTTTGCCGCCGAAATCAAAACGTCATCTTTTTCTATAAATTCTTCATTGCGCTATTTTCCATTTCCAGTGTCTTGAAACAGGTTCTCGTGTGTGAAAGTCGGATTAAATAACGTGAAGATTAATTACCACACAAAGAAATGGCTCCAGTAAACAAGGAGAACATTTTCAATGCTCTAAACAATGTCCACATAAAGGTAAATATTCTGCTGTAATACTAAATACTCTTCTAATCCGCTGCTTCGTGTTAGATGATCTTACTGACTCTATGCTGTCTTGTAGTCCCCAGTAAAAAACAACGTGCTATCCGAGCGTAACAGCCTTGAAAATGGAGAAAAAATGGAGGTCGTCAAGAGCTTGGGTTTCGAAGAGAAACCTTTCGACCCTCAGCTGGAGCCGTTACTGCGTGAGAACCCGCGCCGGTTCGTCGTGTTCCCCATCCAGTACCACGACATCTGGCAGATGTACAAGAAGGCTGAAGCCTCATTCTGGACCGTTGAAGAAGTTGACCTGTCTAAGGTGAGTCAACATAACCTGTTTTTTAGCATATGATTTTTGTTTACTTTATCATGGGCACCTTTATTTTTGTTTTATCGGGTATATCGGTATAAGTAGGGGCTTCCGCCCCCTTATCGATATCGACACTCTGACCGCTGGACTCACAGATACTTTGTAAGTTACTGAGATAATAGATCATTTCTATTTATTTTTCCATCAACATACTGAAACAAAAGGATGTCAATTTCATTTTCGACTTCAGTTCCCTTTCTTCATACAAACCCCTTCTGCTTTTTAGGATATGAATGACTGGCAAAACCTGAAAGATGATGAGAGGCACTTTATCAAGCATATCCTGGCATTCTTTGCTGCATCGGATGGAATTGTAAATGAGAATCTAGTGGAGAGATTTTCTCAAGAAGTGCAAGTGACCGAAGCGAGATGCTTCTATGGCTTCCAAATTGCAATGGAGAATGTACACTCGGAAATGTACTCCCTACTTATTGACACATACATCAGAGATCCCAAAGAGAGGTAATGTCACATTTAATAGCACAATTATTTACAATGAATCTAATTGATACTACCTTCCCGAGAGTGTGTGAACACAATAATATGTCCTTTGACAGTGGGTACCAAGACGTCAACTGAATTTCCCCTAATTTTAATGTCAAATATTTTTCTTCCGATGGAGAAGACAGGAGAAGGACGAATAGGGTTAAAGGTGGCTTTGATATGAGATATGCCAGTTATCTGTAATGGTTTACTCTTATCTCTTGTTGAAGTTCTCACTGCAACAGCCACACCCACACATTTACCTATTGGGCCTATTAGACTATGCTGTCTACCGTGCCCTGCCTCCCGGGTTCCTGTCTCCCAGGCAGGATGCCGAGTTATTACACCTACGCGAGAAATCGTTCCCTGTCTGACTCACTGTCTATAGACGTGTGCAAATGTAAAGGAACGGACATGGAACGAGACATCGTCGGTCCGGACATAGTTCCGTTAATATATACATACTGCAGTTGGGGATTTCAATGAACGTTTTTAATCTAATGAATTATTATTATTATTTAATTAATTCCATGATTTATGATTTTGACATTGGATGATTTATGATTATGATTTATTTTTATACAAGACTAACATTTAAATTAACTTTTCATTTAATCATTATTATTTTAATTGAAATGTACATAAACTTGTAATTATGTAAATATACATGTAATGTACAATTACCAATAAATTATCCTATGAAATAGGTAATATCAATAAATAACGATTTGTTGTTGTATTGCTAAAAATTGTTTTCCTAAATCAGAGATACCCATGATCTCTAAAGCTGATGTCAAACTGATTTTATTCTCAGGGATTTCCTATTCAATGCGGTCGAAACTCTCCCCTGTGTGAAGAAGAAGGCAGACTGGGCTCTCCAGTGGATCGGCAGTGAGACGGCCACCTTCGCAGAGAGAATTGTTGCATTCGCCGCAGTCGAGGGCATCTTCTTCTCTGGCAGCTTTGCATCCATCTTCTGGCTGAAGAAGAGAGGAATCATGCCGGGCCTGACTTTCAGCAATGAGATGATTTCCAGAGATGAGGTATGTTTTTTTTATACCAGAGTGGGGGGGGGGGGTATTTAGTCTCTGCCTGCCTACCTTTCATCCTGAAAAAAGGCGCGAGTATAGGTGTGTGAATCTATGTGATCACATGCAGCATGCGTTTTCGCACGTACCTATTTCCCTTGTCTGCCTGCTATCCTGATTTGACATTTCCATATCGTGGGGCTAACTCTATAGTGAAGTGAACTCTGCCGTATGGCATACAAATAAATAAATCATCAATTAATACATTAGTAAAATAAGTAAAAATAATTTAACATGTCAAAAATAAGAAATTTTGCATGTCAACACAACACAACATCCAGGCATACATACAAAAAAAATATAATTAAATGAGGATTATGAATTAAATAATGTAATAAAATGTCAGAAAAAATATTAGATTACGTAGCATGTCAACACATTAGCACACATTACGCATTGTCATGTTAAATATTCATCTATCGAATAATACGCCACAGCAGCTAGGTAGTCCTTCAGTTTTAATTTGAACAAATTCGTGTTATCTATATTCATAATCCTATCCGGTATCCTGTTATATATTTTAGATGTCATACCGAAAACACTTTTGTTGAACAGTGCTGTTTGGTGGGTGGGAGCATGTATTTTTTTGTTGTTGCGGCGGCTGGTTAAATTTTGAAACAGTTGGGGATTTGTTTTGACAAACATAATTAGTTCATACATGTATAACGAAGGCAATGTTCACATTTTATGGCGTTTGAAGAAAGGTTTGCAGCTGTCCGTTCGTTTCAGTGAGAAGATAGCCCTAATACATTTCTTTTGGGCTTTAAAAGCACTGTCTTTGTTGACTCCATTTCCCCAGAATATTATGCCATATCTAAGTGTTGATAAGTACTACAAATCTATGATATGCAGTCAGTCAGTACTGACGTAGTATCGACAACTTTGCGCAGCATAAATAGTGCGTAAGAAAATTTATTAAGTTTTTTGGTTACGTAATCTATTTGGTCTTTCCAGCTTAATTTATTGTCAATTTGCAATACCAAGAATTTTGTAACCTGCACTTCGTCAATGTCGTCAATACTATCGTCATGTTTGATATTTAATTGTGTCCGTTCTTTTGATTGTTTAAAGTTCATTACTTATGTATGTTTTCTCTAAAGGACAATGCTACGAATGTATGAAAAAAAAACCAGGCCCGGCTCAAACGAAACTTAACTCAAATAATTGGTTTAATTGAGTAATAAAATAATCCATGTGAGACATGATCGAAATCGATGGCTAAGTGCGCGTAATTGCTATTCGAGTTTTTACAGGCGTCATAGTAATATTTTAATAGAACTGACAATACTTTTACCATAATTATATTAAAATCAGCTCTGATTGGGTCAGTGCAGTTGTCACATGTCGTGCTCTGATAAAAAAAAACAAACACTTACCTAAAACCATGTCGTTAAGTCAAAGTCCACGGCCCGCGATTTTCAATCTACCCACATCAAGATAAGTATGGAAAATGGGTCTTTTCGTCCGTTGGGCGGTAGAGTGGGCATCAATTATATGTACGAATCATACCTTGCCCCCTGCTCCCGTACCTATTTGACCGACGTAATAGTAATAGTAACCTTACGACAAATAGACCGAGTCTACCTAGAACAGAGCGAGACATTTACGAGCTCCAAAAATGTATGTATGTATGTATGTATGAGAGACATATAGAAACTTACAGCATGCGATTGATAAACCAATAATCACAATGGTTTATTTATATTTATTCACTAGCGACCCGCCCGCCCCGGCTTCGCACGGGTGCTATGCACGGTGCACTGTATTATGCATGTATTATGTATATAAACTTTATAAACCTTCCTCTTGAATCACTCTATCTATAAAAAAAAACCGCATCAAAATACCATCTAAGCATACATAGGGACAGGCAGCGGGAAGCGACTTTGTTTTATATGTAGTGATTACATAACAATTTGTGATAACTATCATTACAGGTGTCTCACCTCAGCCAATTCAATATCACATACCATACATATGAAATCTAAGCTATTAATAACCTAACCTTTGCTAGTTCTTATAACAGTTAACATAGTAAATTAAGTTGACATCTACGAAATGTTGGTTTCAAACCTTGAAGAGCTTGAGATCAGAGCTCAGAGTGGTTGGTTAATACATGTCTTAGCAACCTGTGCATGCACATCTAAGTAAGCAATGCACGTTACATACACATTAACAATATCAAATGTTTACAAACGTTACAATCTTCTTATCATACTATATCAGGCAGTACCTGCATGCAAAATAGTACATAATTAGAGTAGAGACTAGCTAGAGAGTACTAGCGAATAATTCAGCAGTGTTGTGATAGGCTCATTTGAAATTATGCGTAATTATTATCATGCAGTAGATGTACATATCTTATACGCTCTTCAACTACATGTTAAATTAGGTATAATCCGACATATCAGTTCCTCTGTTTATCCATTTGCGTTAGATAATTTGTAAAGCCCGACAGCCCTCCATTAACCCCCTCTGAGCCAGTATGTTTGAGTGAGACATGAATTGTGAACCAATTCATTTTGATCATCATTATTCAATGTCACTTAGCCCATATCAACATGACATAACTCTTCTAAAATTATCGTCATGCTATTTTAGAGATTGTAGGACTCAATTCATAATGAACACAATGCGGGTGATTGGTCCTCTATTGGGACTATTTTACCCAGAATTTGTCAAAAACCGGTGGCTGGATTCTGTTGTCTCTATGCAACATATTTTTCTAACGTCGGTGTTACCCCGCAGGGCCTGCACATACTGTTCTGATGTTGGTGTCACCCCGCAGGGCCTGCACATACTGTTCTGATGTCAGTGTCACCCCGCAGGGCCTACACACACTGTTCTGACGTCGGTGTTACCCCGCAGGGCCTGCACACAGACTTCGCATGCCTGATGTTCCGGCACGTAGTCCAGAAGCCGTCGGCCGCGCGCGTGCTGCAGATCATCCGCGACGCGGTGCGCATCGAGCAGGAGTTCCTCACGGACGCGCTGCCCGTGCGGCTGCTCGGCATGAACTGCGCGCTCATGAGCGAGTACATCGAGTTCGTGGCGGATCGTCTGCTGGCCGACTTGTTGGGGGAGAAGGTGGGTGTGCGGCCACCGCAGAGCCAGTGTATAGGGACAGAGCCATCCATCAAGTTAACTAGAGAACGGCGGAGGCGGAACTACTGAGACGCCACTATGAACACTTGTCAGTTTGTATGCATGGTGTATAAACTATATGCTGTTCAGTTCGAGTAAATGGTGATCGCCATCGCTTATTCTCTAGATAAGATGGTGGCACTGTAATAGAGGTCCCACACACACATGTGCCACTGTAATAGAGGTCACACACACACACATGTGCCACCACGGTGCCATCTGGCGCATATGGTTGAAAGTCACTGCAGAGGAGGAGGGCGACGAATCGTGGAGATTCACTGGCGTCCACCTGTGTGCTTCCTTCTGTGACACGCCGGCCACGTCGAGTAGCGTGGTAATTAGTTAGAGACGTGTCGTGTAGCCACGTCAAGCCGGCCCTGCCGGGCAATCTAGGGCGAATAAAATAGAATTGTTTATTTCTTGAACATAGGAAAAAGAGAAAGTGTGTCAAACTAGAGCCGCCTGCTGTGTGAGTACACCACTCCAAGCGCACAACGCAGGCGGCTCCAGTTTGACACTTTTTCGCCCTAGATTGCACCTGCCGCATGCCGCATGCCGCAGGCGTGTGAGCAGCCGCCACTCGTCCTTGTTCGCGGTTTATTGCCTAATATTCGAGCAGCGCTATATAAAAATACTCCGAGCACAGTGTAGCAGGCAGGGGTATAAATAAGTAGTGTGACACGACTGAATTGATAGCCATTTTCTACTGAAGGCAATCTATCCGGATAAATAAGTTTTTAGTGTTTCAAGTCTTTCGCGTACATTTATAAGGATAGAAAACAAAAAAGAATATAATAATAATACCCTAAAAGTATCGCGTTCGCGAGGAAATTGGGAGTATGGCTTCTATATGTCGGCGGCCGATCGTAGAATCGGGCACATCATGATGTGCCGTCATGTGCCCCGCCATTTCATGATATGCCCAAACGTTAAAATATCATGAAACGATAAAATCTCTTATGGCAAACACTGCGGTAGCTTACGTGAAGACTAAAGGGGGTGAGCGCAGCGAAGCCCCCGAATAGTCTTCGTGTTCGTTTGACATCTATAACACAAAAACATCACGTAGTGCTGAATAAAAATGCTTTTAAAAAGACATGTTTTCGTTAAAACCAGCCACATCATGATGTGCCCAGTATTGCTTGGGCATATCATGAAATGGCGGGGCACATACGGCACATCATGATGTGCCCGATTCTACGATCGGCCGCCGACATATACAAAGGACAATGGCAGGATAATATCTCATCTTTGTAAAGGCCTACGCAGACCGGGACAGCATGGCAAGTTTTTACCAATGTACATTCAAACGTACCAATATAGAAATAAAGACATAATTTGATATGGTTTAAAATAATGCCGTGGCATCCCATTGCCGGTGTTATTTTTTTGTTAAAACAAAGCTGCGTTCATTTTTTTATTTATATTGTCTCACCTAGGCATCAAACCAGCTAAAAATTTAAAAATAAACACTACTTTTTGTACTAATCTATACAGTCAATGATAAAGATTTTCTCCAAGAAACATTAAAATTATTCGTCTATCGTACAAGATATCCATAAAATCTAATATTTAGTACATAAGTTCAGGCATTCTCATGAAAAGTTTAATAAAATCGGTCAAGTGCGGGTCGGAATCGCACACGAAGGGTACCTAACCATCGTACAACAAACTTGTGCACTCAAAACAATAAAACAAAAAGAAAATTAAAACAGATTATGTCCTCACGAGGATTTGATGAACTCACGACCTATGGATTGAGACTACATAATACCGGCTGCGCTACCACAACGAAGTGGGTTGACGCGAAATATACCATCATATTGAAATGCGTGGGTGTATCAAAACAGGTCTCTTGTATAGGGACCCCCTTTAATTTGTAGTATCACGTATTTCAGTATTTGCTGTTCTTGCGGCAACAGATATATGTATGTCTGTTGCCGCAACAACAACAAATACTGACTATATATACACATTATGGGAAAATTTCAACTTTCTAGCTATTACGGTTCGTGCTCTAGGACCCGCTGACGGACAGACAGACAGACAGACTGGCAGACAGACGGACGGACAGCGAAGGCTTAGTAATAGGGTCCCGTAAAGTCCCGTTTGGCACCATTCGGGTGTGTACCCTAAAAATGAAACGTTTAACTTAGTTGTAGGTAATGTTGATCAAAGAAGTTCACAAGTTCTTCACCAAAGGCCCCGGTCTTCGGCAGCGGAAACGATCGTGCGGGTGGAGCAACACCTGGCCAAGACGGGTGTTCGATGGGTGGCCCGTTACTATGTGGCATTTGTATCGGGCGCTTCCGTGTTTCGGATGACACGTTATGCTGTTGTAGGTCCCGGCAACCACCGTCGCTCGGTGGTAGTAGTCTTAAAGCTGTGTCAGAGACCCTGATAGGGCAGCATGATAATTTCTGACAGTTATGTTGGTCACCACGACATCTCACCATCAACCCGCACTCAGCCAGCGTGGTAGAATATGGCTCTATCTTACTAGTGCCCGAGTAAAGGCCCGTGCCCCTCGGTGGGAACATTAATGGGCTATATATTACACCACTCTGTTGTATTTGCTTTTTTTCTTCTGTGCTCTTATTCATTTTTACGTCTTGTAGTAAATCAGGTTTTTCACATTTTTCTCCGTAATTTTTGTCGCTACCCGTGGTGTATAACCGCCTCTTCTTCTTGCGGAAAGTATTCCTTTGACGCACCATACCGTTATAACGTTTCTGTTCTAACATTCTGATTGTGCCTTTGGGATTACGATTTTGCAGTGATTTGAATAATGTAGAGATCATGTTATGAGAGTTGAACGAAACTACGGCACCATGACATCTTGCCTCATATGATCCCCTCAGGCTGAAATTTATTCGTTTTCCACCAACAAGCTTCGCCACAATGCTATGAAATCTTTCTACTGAGTTACTGTCGACATCGTGTATTAAACTTGGAGCATGCTGAGCCAATTTGGACATGATTAAACAAATTCTGCTCCATAGAGAACTTGTGAAGAAAGTTTGTAGTTCTGATGCATTGATGAGGTCTGGCTTGTTGTGCATCTCAGTGCAGAAGCTTGTCTTGCATCGGCTATGGTCACCAAAAGCGTGCCAGTGAGACAGATGTAAATCATTGTACAGCAATTCTATGTTGTATCTCCTCTCTGACTCTGAGTCCGTTTTATATATTTGTATAATGGTTCGTATAGTTTTTCTCAGTATCAGTATTTTTTTTTGTGTCAATTGTTTCCGAGACTGTGACGTGTATTTTGTGTCTTTTTGAAGGTTTGATAACTTGTTGCAGAGGCCCCTGAGCAGATGATTACGGCATTCAATTTTCTCTACCGTGGTAGATGGATATGGATGAGTTTTTAGTATTTTTGCATATGTATTTGAATCGCCGTCTGAAATCATCCGCCCATAAATAAGATTGTGCATCTCGATTGAGCATTTGAACCCTTCCAGGAGAATATCTGATTCCATTCCAGTTGACGGTCCATCATAATTCTTATGACACACGTGCTCCCTGGGCTCTGCCCCCTTGTTTTGTGCGACAGCACAAATACAGCAATACTTATTTCGTACGCCCAAAAAAAGCACTTGTCCAGTCCTTTTTCCAATGATGGCTGCTGCTCCAGATAACGCCGAATATTTTTTTTTGTATGATCTTTTGCTCCAACAACCATCAACTGTCACATCAATCATCGGTATTCCATTGGAATCAACTCTGCCTTCATCTATTGCCATATCGCTTTCTTTTTTAGCAGCAGCGGCCATTGATTCGACTGAACATTTTCGCAGTTCGTCACATACCTTGTCGTGAGACTTTCGATATATGTTTTTTGACATAATCGGCAAGTCTAAGGCTGCGGAAAGTTCTTCAAGCTGCGAAAGTCCGCATCCAATGGCTATGATCCCCGCTGCAGCAGAAATATTAACATCTACCTCATCCGGCGCATCAGATTCAGAGGAAGCATGAAAAGTTTTGTTGCAAATTGTGCACCTGATTTTAATTTTTGACTTTAGTCCGGATCGTCGTTCTCCAACTATTTCCATGTAGGCTAAGCCACCACAGTCCGTACGTCCACGACCATGATTCGAAATTTCCTTTAACTGAGAAAAAAAATGTTGTATATTCATAATTCGCCTGCCCTCGACAGGCTGCTTGGGTGCCAGAGGGTCTTCTGCGTCCGATGAATACTCGATCTATAACAATAATTTAATTTTGTTACAGTAAATATAGCCGTTATTGTTATTATTGCAGGAGTAAACAAGACTCAAACATACCGGATTCTGAGCAGTTTCCGTTACGGTCACAGCTGCATCAGATGTTTCCATGAAAAAAATCTCTTGTGCTTGTGATGCATCATTGATCTACAACAATTAATAATATTTTTATGGAAGTGATATACCTACCTACTAAGTTTATCCGTACACTTTTCTTCACAGAGAAAGTAATCACTACGTTTACTTTTCTTAATTTCACAATGGCTTCCGTCAACAATTAGTGCTGTAGACTCGCCATTGACCTCTATTATCTCAATGAGACTCACTCACTCATTTGCTGTCGGAGGTAGATTTTGTACATTGTTTTTTGTAGATTTCAGACTACTTACGTGGTTGTCATTTAATGCCAGTGGTAGTTGGTCAGTGGTCATTGGTGGATTTGATGAAACGACGTTACAACTGTAAGGAATTATTTTCGATTATTTTGATAATTTGAATTAATTGTCAACATAATAATAATAATAATACAAATCTATATTTTTGCAAAAGTGTAACAATAATATGATATGGCATAAAGAGGGCATTTTATTTATTAGTATTTATGTTACCGGCAAATACACTACCTATCTGGTCAACCTTCTGGGTCAACGCAATCGATCGCTATGCTATGTTTATGCTGTAAAATTGTTGGATTTTCATAGTAATCGTAATGTACCCAGGACCTATAGGGTACTTCCCGTATAGGCCTACAATCATGAAATTTGGCACAAAGCAAGGTCTTATACTTAGCACAAAGTCAAAAGTCAAAGGCATTTATTTGCAAATATAGGTTGTTGTGGTGGTACATGAAGGAGCATACCTTATCCTTTAAGATTGTGCAAATTAATTAATATAATTACAAATTAAAGTGAATATAAAATATTTAACTCAGGGAAGTGAAAGTACAGTTCCTCATAATTTTAATAAATATGTAATTACGCTAGGTATGTAATAAAATTCATAGTATCTATTCTGCAGGGTCCAACCAAGTACAGGGTGTCTCATTGAAATGGGTCAGCATGGGAAAGTCTGAAACTATAAGACATACGAGGATTTGTTCTAAGGAACCATGTCATCGATTTTGATAAGAAGAAAAACTGCATTCATACATGACCCTCGGGAATCGAACCCGGTTGTTTTAAAAAAATACACTATTTCTATTTAGATATCGAGTGTGTAGGTCTTAAACAGTAAATGCATCTATGAATCATGATGTCTAAAATGAATAAAATGCATTGTTTTCACATACCTACTTTAATTTTACAAACACTGAGCAGTTGGAATTATTGGAAGCTTACTTAAAAAAAGACATAAATTGCTCCCGTGGGTGGACTACATTGGTATCTACCATATTAAATATCCAACATAAACTAGTGGCTCTGTGAGCTGTAGACCTCGCGAGTATGTCGGTGGGAAAGCTGAACTGCTAACACACATAATAAAATAACCCAAATAATTTTCTTTCAATAACACATACAAACTTATGAATGTACCTGGTTACGTACATGCAGTATGAAAGTAGCCGCACCAATAACTTTGTAAACTACATTTCGCGATCTTTAATACAACCTATTGACTTTTTACTAAAATTATATAATCTGTTCGTCTTTACGAATCCAACGACACCTCATTTGTTAATATCCATCGAGCCGTTTGGGTTGTAGCGATTTTTTTACATTTTAAAACCCCATATCTCCGCCATTTTGAAAAAAATCAAAAAACTGGCTCGAGTAAAAAATTCTATTTATTTTTCCAACCTGCTCACAAAATTTTACGAGAATCGGTTCATAAATGCGACCTGTAGAGGAGAACAACCGGACATACGAAAGCATTTTTGCCCAAACCTGAAACGGAGACGCTTCGCTCGCTCATCTGTTTCACTCTCATGGTCTTTACGAATCCAACGACACCTCATTTGTTAATATCCATCGAGCCGTTTGGGTTGTAGCGTTTTTTTTTCTCCGCCATTTTGAAAAAATCAAAAAACTGGCTCGAGTAAAAAATTCTATTTATTTTTCCAACCTGCTCACAAAATTTCACGAGAATCGGTTCATAAATGCGACCTGTAGAGGAGAACAACCGGACATACGAAAGCATTTTTGCCCAAACCTGAAACGGAGACGCTTCGCTCGCTCGGTCAATTAAGGTATGTGAAAACAATGCATTTTATTCATTTTAGACATCATGTTTCATAGAGCCACTGTTTAAGACCTACACAATCGATATCGAAATAGAATTATATATTATTATTTTTTCAAACAACTGGGTTCGATTCCAGAGGAGCTGAGTACAGGTTTTTAAAAAAATGTATGAATGCAGTTTTTATTCTTATCAAAATCGATGACATCGTTCCTTAGAACAAATCTTCGTATGTCTTATAGTTTCAGACTTTCCCATGCTGACCCATTTCAATGAGCCACGACGAGGCAATGTGTAGTAACTATTTAGTAATCTGTGGCAATGTGTGCAATAAAGATAAAGAGGCCCGGTATTCTACAGGGTGTAAATGATTAACGCAAATAGAGAAACTACTTTGTTAGGGACATCATTCTGAGCAACTTTCATTATGATACCAATTTGATCAGGTCAACTTTATTTTTCACTTCCCAGTACATTTTGGCCTGAGTGGATCAGCTGATTTGGATACTAGAGTTGTAAAAAAAAAGTTACTCTGATCAAATCGGTTTCATAATAAAAGTTGCTCAGAATGACGTCCCTAACAAAGTAGTTTCTCATTTTGCGTTAATTTATACCTTGTAATACAATGACGGGATTTCATACTTTGCCGGAAACATTTATTATTATTATTAACGATCCCTGCGCAGTGGCAGAATACATAAAGCCATTTCAGTTAAACAATAAACTAAACTTAAAACTACACTAGGTATGTATGTGCCTGTATGTAAATGTTTATGTTTACACTCACTCAGTATATAGAGACCTCATCATTTTTTTTAGTTTTCTGGAAAAGAAAATGTAAGAAACATTAAAAATGTGATGAAAATAAGTCCTTTTACTTACTTATAGCTTTTCGTTTTTGTTTTTATTTGTTTTTTTACTCACAATCTATAATTCATGTTGATAGCCTGTTTGGACCGACATTTCGTCTGATTCTTTTTTCGTCCCATATTCAACAAGATCACTATTCAATGTTATAATTATAATATAACAGAGACAACAATGTAGTCCTCTGTCGGCGACGTGTGCAGGAATTCAATTCGATAGTTATCTTTACAGCATTATTTTCCCAAATTTACACATATTTTGCCATCAAAATGGGAGGATTCGGAATTATTCCAGACTTTTTCCAATTGGATTTTTCCCCTTCGGGTGGTTTTGAAATATTTCGAGCGCCCAACTACAACATCACAATACACAACACAAGATATACTGATAAGAAAGATTACACAATACACACAAGATGGCGGACGGGGCGGCGTGCGGCCTTGGTGCTGCGCATTGCAATCTAACGGTGTTATTGGTTAAAACTTAAAACTGTAATAGGCCCGCCCGCCGGTAGTAGCGCCGGTAGCGCCCACAGATAAACGAAGTTTTTGGACCCAGTTGACGATTTTCTGCATTTCTGAAGTTCTGAATCGTTCGTCTTCGGTGTTGCCATTCGTTATGGCATGTTATGGCATAGACAATGGGAATATTCGTAGACAGACGGGAATATTGGATTTTCGTTTTCCGTTACAAGCAGAAAAAATAAAACAGGTAAATACCGTATGGGAAACGTTACCTAGATAAGATAGATAAATCATTTATTCAATAGGGAGATGGTGTTATCACATAAATTAACATACAAATTGTGGATATAGCAAAAATTAGGCTCAGTCGGAAAACGTACCATTTGCAAAATGTCGCACAATGCACCTATCTCAAAATGCACCTATCGCAAAATGCACCTATCAGAAAACGCACCTTTCGAAAAATGTACCCTTGTAAAACAAACAATTATTAAACAACAAAAACCAATTTAAATATTTTAAATACACATCACATTATATTCAAGTTAATCAAACATAAAAATCAGCAATACGGTACGCAAAACTGTGTGAGTGGTTATGTGACTGTACCAAGCAAGGCAATGAAATGGCCCTGACTCTGACTCAGCAATGTCACAGACGAATCTAGAAAGCTATTTTTAATGGTTTAAGTTAAGTTTTAAGTTAGTTATGTTTTAGTAGTTTATGAAACTGTTGCATAACGAGGGGTATTAAAACACGAGTGGGTCTTTAAAAGCCGAGCCGCAGGTGAGGTTTTTAAATGTATCCCACGAGAGTTTTAATACCTAGTTATGTGCAGTTTCATAAACTACTTTATCTACTCTCATACTTAAGTGTCTCTCCCACAAAAATCAAAGTTAAAACACAACAATATTTCCACAAATCAGTGCTTAGACACACACAACAAAACGTTGTCACGTCACGTTGACTTTTTGTTGCCGCCAAAACCCAGCATATCACAGCGCATGCGCGGAGCATGGGCCACATTATCAAACCTCAGATCAATGAACCTCTTTGTTTGAATCTTCTTGCCTGCGCTGCCTCCAAGTACTTATCAAACACTGAGTGGCTGTCAACTGTGGCTAAAAAAAAACTTTCAAACAATACAGACTATCAAACACCTTGGCTGTATGGTTTCATGACCCTTGCCTTTCCCAAAAAAAGTAGAACTGTATCGTTAAGGAAAAAAAGTTTAATAATATCATTAGTTTTGTTCGAGAAGTAGTGTTATTATTAAAAAATAATAATTTGATTACTGTATTGCGTTTATAAAGTACGTCATTATGAATTGATAACCTTTCAAAAAAAATAGCAGCTGGTTTTATTATCTCATACGAAAATAGATGGGAAACGATGGGACCCGTATTTTTTATTTTAGTGTTTATTCTTATTTTTAAGTTATAATTCAAGATTTTTAGAGTTACTCATTCTAAAAGGGCGTAAGTACAATGTCAGGATTATAAAACGTTGAACTTTTGCCCGTCATTGCATCAATAAAAAATTAAAATGTCATTATTCTGTCATAATATCACCCCCTGTTCCGAGTCACGCCAAAATCAATTACAGTCCGAGTCAGTTTTGGGCTTTTGGCGATACAAAACGATGGCATCTTAGACGATGTGTTCGATTATGGCGCTGACGGCGATGTCGCGGAACGTACTGTCAATATGTGTAAATACTCTTTAGTTGTTGTGCAACTTCGTGACAAGTTGACAACCAGCAGTGACAAAATTTAGATGACAGATGATGACTGACAGTTGCTTTTTTATTTATATCTAGCCTGTGGAACACATGCCATAAATCCTGACATTGATAATTTGGACAACATTTCAGTTTTTATTATTTTACTCTTAAATTACTGATCTAAAAATTCTGAAAAAAATATCTAAGAGCTCAGAACACTTAAATCTCGAAATGGTTTTTTAATTTTAGTACGTTATCAAAATGAAAGGTTGTCAATTCGATTTCAAGTTTGTAATTCGAACTTTATGACATGAGAGTAGATAAAATAATAAATGTATTTCGCTCTAAATTGCTTTTAATTTAATTGAAATGCTTTCTAGTAAACGATAGTCTAGAAAAAAATGCTAAGATATAATATAACACATATAGGCGCTTTCTAAGAAAATTTTAGTAAAGGTACAATAAATAAAACCGCTGCCTAATAATGATATTTTTAAACACGTACGCAATAAACACTGTAGTATGTCTATGGCATGGTTGCCATGGCAACAAATAAATCAGTCTGAATCTAGAAATTGATCAGGGACGCAGCCGAGGGCGCTGACACGGGTACGCGTGGTATGGCGCATGCAGACCAACCGCGCTCATATTTTGTAAAGGTCTGTGCAAAGTAGCAGTGTGCTTGTATTTTTCTTAAGTTGTTAATTGTTTACAGTGTACGTACTTAATTTTTTTTAAGGGAAGGATAGGTGTGTAATTGTGTTTATTTGATAGGGAGATGTAGTATGTCTATGGCATGGTTGCCATGGCAACAAATAAATCAGTCTGAATCTAGAAATTGATCTTTTACTACAAACACTACTCGTACAACGGTTTTAATCCAAAAACAGGAGCGTTTATCTTTCCTGAGTACATATTCTGTGTGGCTGTGCTAGTGAGTACGCTCCGTAGCAGAGCCACAACGAATGTCT
>OY735252.1:108302-142321 GCA_963457715.1 Argyresthia albistria | reverse complement strand
TGTAACCATATCTACGCAAAATAAACACGCGTCAGTTTTAATTGATTCGACACGAGTGTTGTGTTCTTGTGTGCAGGGAGTCGCTAATGATGCGCGCGCGCGACCACGCGCACACGCTGCTGAGCGGCGAGCAGCGCGCCGGCCGCGAGCGCGCCAGACCGCTGCAGGGTACGTGTTCGTGTGTGCAGGGAGTCGCTAATGATGCGCGCGCGCGACCACGCGCACACGCTGCTGAGTGGCGAGCAGCGCGCCGGCCGCGAGCGCGCCAGACCGCTGCGGGTTACGTGTTCGTGTGTACAGGGAATCGCTGATGATGCGCGCGCGCGACCACGCGCACACGCCGCGCAGCGGCGGGCAGCGCGCCAGACCGCTGCAGGGTATGTACGTGTTCGTGTGTGCAGGGAGTCGCTGATGATGCGCGCGCGCGACCACGCGCACTCGCTGCTGAGCGGCGAGCAGCGCGCCGGCCGCGAGCGCGCCAGACCGCTGCAGGGTACGTGTTCGTGTGTTTCAGGAGTCGCTGATGGTACGTGTTACGTGTAGCGGGGACTGCGCAATAACCCAACTAGCAAGCAACATCGCGCGCACAAGTAGTCTTAATGATGGATAACCGACCTCCTCCGACAGGAGTTCCTACTCGATGTAGATTGTAATTGATGTGAGTAAGCAGCAAAACCTGGGCTAAGTGTACTTCTGAGACCCCGCACTGGAACAGACGTGATGTCACACTTCAAAAGCTTCAAGGTGTGACACCGGAAGGAAGATGCACCTTCTTATACCAGGGGTTTTTTAATTTTATCCACCGATTAAGATTGAGAAACGGATCCCGCCCCGTATCCGCTGTACAGTGTGCTCCGTCTGAGCGGCAATATAAAGCGTCGTCTAGTGATTGCAGGCGTGGCCGCGCTGCCGTCGGGCTCGCGGCTGTCCCCGCTCGACACGTTCCTGGACCTGCTGACCGCGAAGGCGAGCCTCAACGAGCTCGACTTCAACCTCATCATACAAGCCACCATGGCCTCCATGCAGACCGACAACGCCTAGTCTGGCTGCCAAACATAATATGATACCTCACCTAGCTGCTTTACTGGGAGAATACGACTGGCAGACCTAGAAGCGAAACGTCAGACAAGGATATACCTGACCAACAATCTTTAGGCGTGTGAGTGACGTTTACAGGGGGCGTCACTTCTACGCAACCTGATCTTGTCAAAAATCGTTGGTTTCTACCTGTCACCGCACGCCAAAAGATCGTTGGACAGCTGTAACTATTAGTTCGCGTCTAGGTCTACACCTGGTTTGGAGCAACTGTGTAACAGGGCCGGAGTCGCGCACAGGAGTGGCATGGAGATAGCTGGCGGGGCTCAAAAAGGCCGGTTTTGGCTTGCCGACGGTGCCGAGGCGGGCCGCGCCAGCCGCAAACAAGCCGGCGTTTTGTGGCCTCGCTATAGCAATTGCAATGCGATTCAGTAAACGACTCAAAGCCCTGGTTATTTATAAGCCAGCTCGGATTCGCCAGCCACTAACGTCACGCTGATCGTTGTCGCGAGTACTTTAAGCGCTGACGACCACTAATTGTATGTATGTAGGTAGTAGTTCTGAATTATTTTACTATCATATGTATGACGAAGGAAGTAGGTTTCTAAAGGAAGTTGGATTACGCGACGGTTTTTAATGCATTCCACTTAATTATTAAGTAATTGTAAAGCACAAGTTCACCATGAAAATAATATTGGTTACTGGTTGTTAGCTTTGAAGTATTTGCTTGTTATAATGGTGCTCCTAAACGGGACATATTTTCACTGCAATACGTAGCCGGCAACTAATTGGGGTCTTTCTCTAACTTGTGAGTAAGAGAGGGACACCAATAGATAGATAGATAGATAATGATGTGAACACAGGCGGGTCCTCTATCGTGACTATTTCACCCAACTCCCAGTGTTTGAGCGCTGGTCACTGTCGGTTCAGCTGATTCCCTCCCCAAATCTACCCGTTCTTTTAATAAATTCTAGTATATCACTCAGTTTCAGGTTTGCTAGGTTATCTTCTCTAATGTTATCCATCCCTAGTGTTCGCCATCTTACGTTTGAGTACATGACACATTCTCCTAAAAAGTGCTGGCTGGTCTCCTCCAGACCACAATGAGGGCAAAGAGGGACACCAATAGTTGCCGGCTGGGTGTTTCTCTGAAGTACCCAAAATCTAGATGCACGACCATCTAGCTCTTCTAGATTTTATTTTAGCTTAAATAATTATTTACATAATTTCTTTAATATTTAATGGTATCAGTACCAATTTATAGCTGTCTTAGAAGCATCGCTTCGATATAAAACATCCTAAGATAGTCCTTAAAACAGCATCTCAAGTAGCGTGCATAACAAAACTTTGGTTTCATTACAAAAAAAAAACATCTAACGTATACAAATACCATAATTTACTTGCACATACCATATAGCTAGATCTCTTAAGTTATTAAAAACAGAAGAAACATACTTCTAAATCAACTATAACATTGTTATTTCAGCCCGTGCACTTTTACTGATCAAAGTATGTCATTACCGTAATTTGTGAAAAAACGCTTAGCAAACTTCGTAAAAAGCGTTACAAGAATTCACCAACCCTTCCCCGCCGTTTCGGGGAGTGAACTAATTCCCAGTAAACAGTTGCCGCGTGCAAACGTTAGTCGGGTGTCGCTCCTCACGTGTTCTCCGGTGTGAACAATAAAAACGTGTCATTCCCGTATCTTCAAATTCCGGTAAGTATGCTTACTGATTACATTAAATCTGTATATAGATCTTAAGGTTTTGGTAAACAACAAACATTTAATACCACGTAACGACGAAACCTACCCTAACATTTTGTTAAAAAAATAAAAATATCCAAAATGTCCTTCCTCGTCATGTCCTTACCAGACACAACTGACGGGGATGGTAATGACAATTTAGAGCTGGTAATGACTCTATATGTTTTATTTTATATTATAATTAATTATTGGAAATGCCGATGCTTTCGGTCAAGTCCGAAGCGAATTTTTCGGCCAAGTGAGAATCAGAATACACGGGAAATTTTGACGATAAATGTCGGGAAGAAGGGGTCGTACAGTTATTAGTTCGATTTGCTTCAAAATGAAAATCTGTCAATCAGGTTAGAGTCCAATCATGATTCTGAAGTCAGATTTTGAAGAAGTGGCCGCTATTTTGAACTTAGTTCCTGGTCAGATTTGCTTCAAAATCGATCTGGGGAAAGCGAAATATTTTTTATTTAATTATGATTGAAGAAGAAATGTGATTATTATTGTTTATTTCAGATGCAGAAAATTGGAGGAAGAAAAAGCAAAGCGTAACGTACACAAGAGGAAAAAGTATGCTACAATTAAGTAAAATCAAGAATCAAGGCCGATAAGTAAATTTATTTTTGACTAAGAATATACAAAAAAGTTTTTTACTCTAATGTGAAAGAAGTTGTTACCTACTCTTTTTGTCACGATTGATTTATGTTGATTAGTTAGTCTTGTTATATTTCTGTATCAAGTAACGATGTTGTTACTTTTTGTGATTTTATGTGATTTATATAGTCGAGATGTTTATTTTAAATAGTACCTCAAAGTGGATATTTTTTTAATATTTTTATAAATGTTAAGTGAAAATATGTTTGCTTAAGTATATTCTGGGATCTCAATAAAGATTGTAAGACTGATTATATTAAATATTGAAACTGATTAAATTGAAGTATCTTATTATATTATAGCTTAATATAATAAGATACTAAATCTAAATAGACGGTGAGACAGACAGACAGACAGAAATTTACAGTTTTCGGATTTTTCCCTTTACTTGTGCTATAAGACCTTCCTTCATTCCAAATTTCATGACCCTAGGCCAACCGGAAGTACCCTATAGGATTTGATTCCCTTGCGAGTTCCACGCGAGTTCATACAAATTCAGCAAAATTATGACATAATATCGCGGTATCTTTTAATTGCGTGGACCTAGAAGTTAATTTTTTTCACAGCTCCAAGGGACTTGAGTAATCGATATTAACTTCAACATGATACGTTCCTGAGAAAAGGGGTCGTGACAGACGGACAGACAGACAGACGGACAACAAAGTGATCCTATAAGGGTTCCTTTTAAGGATCGGAACCCTAAAAAAACGTCAAATACTAATATACGAAGTCATTACCCGCCTTGAAATGTCATTACCAGTCTTTGTTTTTCATAGTTTTTCGTGAATAAATAATTTTGATTAACTCTATTAAGGTTTTGTTTAATTTAAAAACAATAATTTCTTAACTAAGATTTATTAAACGTACCGTTTCATATAACTTGTCATTACCATCCTCTCGGTGTCATTACCATTTTTTTGTTCTTTTATATGTTAATTGTTATTCAATTGTGTGCACGCACACTCAAATATGAGTAATAGTTATAAGCTTACAAATCGACCTAGAGTGCAACTAATAATAAATTAGACATTTTATCCAATTTATCCGAAATCAAGATTTTCAGAGAAACACCCGGCTACATATTGCAGCAAAACCTGGCAAGTTTAGGAGCACCATAAGGGAAATGTAATAGTAATAGTTGTAATGTATTGTTGTGAAGTTTTTTATTGTGCAATATTCGAATATTAACATACTTTTTACAATTAACAGTAAATTATTTGAATTTAGTGAAAGCATTTTTTATTTACAAATTATTTTAATTTCATATATGTACTACCAATTATAGTTATCATCTATTACAAACATGTACAGTACGGGGCCATTGTTTTGGCACGTCGTCGTCGGGGCGGGACCCGCCGTGCCCCGAGTATGATACTCGGCGTTTGACTTGGCGGGTGAGAGACCCGACGTGCCAAAACAATGGCCTCGTACTGTACTTAATTGTACAAACCATTTAAATAAGTATAAGCACAAAGTACTCATCCCATACAAATTAGAATTAGTAACCCTTCGTAAAAAAGAGATGGCGTGAGAAGTAAGATTTGTGCTTTAAACGCCATGGTTTCAGTTAACATACTTCTAGATGGCGCTAATCTTAGAATAAATCCTATATATCTTAGCGCCATCTCGTGGTATTTGCAAATTTTAGATGGTGCTGCACCAAGCGATAATGGCCTCGTAACACTAAAGAAGCTTCCGTAGCATCTCAGTTTACGCCGGTGTCATATTTTGTTCCAGGTGGTCTATCTGTATTGTTATAATATAGTTATAAGTATAAGTAATAATAAACTGGACATTCACACATTCATACCTTTTAGGGGTCAATAGTAAAGCGCACATACGCAGTGTCACACTTTGCCCAGTGACACATACGCAGTGTCACACTTTGCCCAGTGACAAAGGCACAAAGTTTCAGCCTTTGTTGTAGCTGTCTTAGAACCTAATTATAAAATGGGTTGTACGTAACCCAATGTGCCCTCTTCTGGTCCTTCTCATCCTTATGGGAGGTGAACAAAGACTTGTACACTTCACTGCTCTGTGGGTCGTTCGCTACACTGTAATCTTTCTTAGTCTTCTTGTAAGTTGGGTCCTGTACCAGGTTGTTGGAGAACGCCCGCTTCGTGGACCCAAAGTGACCCCGCGCCACCTTGTCAGGATTAAACTTGGGGAGTGCAAGTGGTATTGTTTCAATTTCTTTTTTAGTAGCATTGCTCCCACTGGGTCCTGGCTCTTGTTCAACTTTTACATCAGCTTCCTTCTTGATGTCTCTGACCTCTGTAGCTGTAGTGGCAGTCTCTGAAGATGCTGAGGTTGAGGCTAAAGGTTCAGTTTTGATTTCTGTAGATGGCTTTTCTGATTTAGGTTTCTTTGCGGACTTTCTGCTTGCCACGCGCGTCGCCATTTTCGTTTTGAGAATTTCAATATCTTCATCAGTTCCGTTTAAAACTACAACATCATCAGTTGTGAAGGGATGCTGGCACTGGAAATAAAAGTTAGAAATTAATAATAAGTCCAGTTGAAGTGATTTTAGATAGGGTGACAGGTAGGTTTGCCAGGGACACTATCATTGAACTACTATTACTAGCGTATGGAACCGACACCGCGAACGAATTTTTTGCGCCATTCGCTGGAGCCGGCAGGCTTCAAAGCGTTTAGACGCTCGCTCGCTCGCCGCCTCCTACGGATCGCACGTCGGCACGGTAGTAAAAAATACGTCGAAAATGCCATCTTGCGTGCAAAGATACTGCCGTAATTCGACAACTTCGAAGAAAAAAGATAGTGGCGTCACATATCACCGGTAAGTAAGCAAAATATCAACTATCATCTGTTCAAAAAGAAAGTTCTGCTTCTTATAGCAGAACATACAGCAAAATTTTGCCGGTTTATACTGATTTCAGTCAAGTAAGGAGTGAGAGAATGTTGGTTTAGTGCTGTATGTAATATTTGTATTTGTTTATTAGTATCCAACAGCATATATTTACTTAATCTATCGCAGAGTTAATATTTTACTTAGTATTAATGCCAATTACAGGATATCCTAATATAATATGTACAGTTGTCTGACGGTTAGAGTATCTGAAATTTCATGTAGAGCTCTGGGTCGCGTTCCGTGACATCGCCGTCAGCGCCATAATCGATTACAGTGTCTAGATGCCATCGTTTTGTATCGCCAAAACTGACTCGGAACGGCTTCATAGACGCTGTAATCGATTTTGGCGTGACTCGGAAAACAGGGGGCTGGTTGGGAACCTAAGTCTTTGAGCTTGTTCCACTGCTAAGATGTGAGTCCTTGCGCATCCACTCCAGCATGTAATTCCATACGTCACCAGTGATTGGACTAGAGTCTTGTATATTTGTTTAATTAATTTATCACTTGCAACATGTTGTAGTTGCTTGAAGACATAGGCTAGTTTTCTTATGCGCTTAGATAGATTCTGCAAACACCCTGTATGTATATCAATCAATCAATATGGTGGAGAAATTAAAGACTGGCATAAATCTTTGTTAATGCTGGGGATGATGGGCTTTAAGTTAGAACTTATGCCAATAATTAAAAGTACTTACCATATGGCAGATATTCTGCTTGACCTCTTTCAAGGCTCTCTCGGCGAGTACACAGCCGCAGCCCCACATGAAGACGAAGCGGAACTTGCCGGTCATCTCAATGCCACTGATGGGGCAGATGTACGGAGCCGGGCCGTCACCTACCGCGCCTCCCGCATGCTCGGTGTCTTTGTAGGCCGGGTTCTTTATCAGTTGTAGGTCTTTGATGTCCTGCAATGAGTTAATTAATATAATATAATAGCCTTTTATTACAGAAAAAAAGGGTAGTAACAATGTGTTTGTAAAGTATTGAACAATTAAAAAAAAACAGTTTTAAATAATATCCCTAGTTTCTGTGTGCCTTTTGGCATAGGCCTCCTCCAACTGTTTCCATTCGCCTCTGTCCAGTGCCACTCTAGTCCAGTGTGGTCCCAAGGTATGGCGTAGTTCGTCTTCCCATCTTCTAGCCGGGCGGCCCGGTCCTCTACTACCATCTCGCGAGTACCAGTGTGTCACCTGTTGGCTCCATTTATTTTCTTTGCATCGTAGCTTGTGTCCCGTCCAGCCCCATTTTAGATGGTCAATGCGAGAAAGTATGTCGGTAACTTTAGTTTTCGCTCGTATTTCCTCGTTCCTTATTTTGTCACTTAGTTTTATGCCCAGCATGCTTCTTTCCATTGATCTTTGGCACCTTGCGAGTTTCTCTATGTTTTTCAGTTAGGGACCAGGTCCCACTGCCGTATGTTAGGCAGGGAAGGATACACATGTTGAATGTCTTTGTTTTGATGTGGATGTTCAAATGTTTGCTCTTCATAATTTCTTTTAGCGACCAGTATTTTTTCCATCCATATGTAATCCTTTTGTCCACTTCTTTTGACATCATATCCGTTGGTGCAATGATGTGTCCCAACAAATACACATACTCCTTTACATATTCGAACTTGATTCCATCAATTTCTATGTCAAACTCTGTGTCGTTAGTCATTAGTTTTGTTTTGTTTTTATTCATTTTGAGTCCTACTTCTTTGCTTTTGTTGCTTAAGGATTGTATCATGCGTTGTAGAGTATTTGGGTTTTCTTCCAGCAAGATTAGATCGTCAGCAAATCTGAGGTGGTTTAGGCGTCTCCCATTTATGTTAAGGCCACAGTCATCCCAGTCTAGTTTTCTAAATATATGTTCCAGCACTGCCGAGAAGGTTTTGGGGGACAAGGGATCCCCTTGTTGCACACCTCTGTTAATAGGGAATGGTTCTCCTTTTGACTCTAGCTTTATGCAGCTTTTACTTTTGCTGTAGATAGTCTTTATTATTCTGATATAGTTGTTGTTCACTCTTTGTTCTCTAAGACTTTCCCAGATATGGTGATGATTCAGGCTGTCAAAAGCTTTGGAGTAGTCAATAAAGGCTATATACAATGGCTTCTGGTATTCATTGTATTTTTCCATAATTTGTTTAATGGTGTGGATATGGTCAATGGTGCTGTAGTTTTTCCTGAAGCCTGCTTGTTCAATTGGTTGGTTTTCATCAAGTATACTATTTGTTACTCTTCCCAGTATCACCTTGGCAAAGACCTTGTAGATGTTTGACATAAGACTTATGGGTCTATAGTTGCCTGTATCATCCATGAGTTAATTAATGTTCAAATAAGTGAAAGAAATAGCAAATACAACCCAAACATGTAAGTGTAAATCATGATGATGATTACCTTGAGGTTCTTGAGGTGGCTGATGGAGTCTGGCTTCGACTCCTTGTCCAGGAGAGCTTCAAGGACGGAGCTCTTGCTGTAGAGCCGGCCGAGTCCACACGCCACTATCGGCTCCTGCAGCTTTTGTTGCGACAACGCACAGTTGCGCCACTTGAATGAACGCTCAGCGTCTTTGTCTTTCTGTGTAAATAGGCAAGATTTATTTAAATTTACCGACATGTATAATTTATAGTTGGGGATACGGTACGGGTGAGTCGTTCATACATACATGAAATGACGTACCTGTTCGGGTTTCTTCTTCATCCGCACGAGCTCATCTCGACGTGGTATTGTACCGCCATCGCAACCCATTTTTGCGATAGAAGCCACAGATCAAAAACTTAACTTAGGTGGCTTATTACAAAATAAAATAATAGGAAAGGAAAAGAAGAGAAGATTGAAGATTTCGAGTTCCGAGATCGCAAACACAAATCGAAATCACACAAAAACACTTTTTTTTTTTTTTTTGGTTTTGGCAATGTACGTCTCTTGTACTTTTGCCAGTGTCAAGTTTTTGTGTAAAGGTAGGGAAACGTATAAGATATGGAAAGGAACGGAAATGATACGGAATTTGGAAAAAAGGAATTAATATCAGTTTTGAATATGTACATTACTTACATATTTAATATTTATATTTACATCTAAGGACATTTTAAATTATATACATCAGAATATTAAATATATAAGTATTTATATTTTAATATTATTATTTTTTATGAATTTTACAATACATTTATAAATATTTACATTAAAATTATATAAAAGGCAGGACACAGAAGAAGGAAATGGAACCCCGAGAGAAATCAGCGCTGCAATAAAAGATGGACAATCATACAACGAACATGCAAACAAAATATGATTCAAGTCTCCCACATCAGCCCCGCAAGCACATTCAGGCCCCTGCACAATTCCAAGCCTGGCAAGGTGAGCTGGTGTGCAAGTATGACCCAATCGCATACGGATTATCACGGAAGTAAGTGTTTTTCCAAGTTTATTCTTTCTAAACCACGGCCTTGATGGAATTGAAGGTTGGATGTTTCTATAGAATCTGCCAGTATTAGTATTCTCTGCCCAGGCTTTATTCCAAGCCTCAACCAAAAAAGCCCTGGGCAAAGAAGACAAATCCGGAACATAATTTTGGAATGAAACCATATCTCCACAAACCACAGCCTCATTTGCACATTTGTCTGCCCTCTCATTGCCCAGTATGCCACAATGAGAGGGTATCCAAGCAAAAGACACAGAAATACTCTGTTCTGTGCACTTCAGTAGAAGATTTCGTATGTCGTATATAACAGGAAGATCAATAGAGAAGAAGGGGAATTTTAACAAAGCCTGGAGAGAGCTAAGCGAATCCGTCAAAATTATAGTACGTTTCAGTTTCATTAACATTATATATTCAACAGCTTTTAAAAGGCCCACACATTCACCAGTATACACAGAAGATTCCGGAGGGAGTTTGATTTTTTGTACAATATTATATTGAGAGTGGAATAGGCCCACCCCCACACAGCTGTCCGGGTGTTTAGAGGCATCAGTATATATTGCGTGATATCCATTCCAATCAGTGTTTAATGTATTCCTCAATTCAGCATTTGGTCCGTTAAATTTAGATATGCCCAAATTAAGTCTCACATCGGGAGCGAGTACTAGAGCATCATACGAACATTCAAATATAGGCAAGATCTTTGAATTATAGTGAGATGAAGGGATAGCGTTAAATTTTATTAAACTTTGGATCAAAAGAGGTTTGCTCTTTCGATTCCAATAGTCTGCTGATGATATTAAGTCTGATAAATGAGCCAATTTACTATGCAAAGGGTGTGAAGAAAGCTGCAGACAACGGCTTAGAAATCTGTCCGACATAAATTGCCTTCTAATATGCAAGGGAGGTTCTACACATTCGGCTTGTAAACAATTTATCGGACTAGATTTCATAGCTCCTAAAATAATTCGAAGGGCTTTGGACTGAATGGCGTCTAATTTTTTAAAACCCGCGCTACTACCCGGTTCCAACAAAAATGTGCCATAGTCTAGGATACTTCTTATTAACGCATTGTAAATTAATTTTAAAGAGAAGGGATGAGCTCCCCACCATACTCCAGCAAGACATCTAATAATGTTTAAAAGACGTTCACACTTAGCCGTTATGTACTCACAGTGTGCAAGTCCAGTGAGATGGGAATCCAAAAACACACCCAAAAATTTTACTTTATTTTTGACTGGAATAATATTGTTGTTATATGAGACCACAACATCTGTATGTATTTTGCGATGCCTAGTGAACAGAACTATAGTACTTTTATCAGCAGAAAGGTCCAAACCATTATTAACTAGCCAAACATGAAATTTTTCAAAACAAGTATTTAAGGATGAACAAAGAAGGTCTATAGATTTATCCGTCAAATAAAATACAAGATCATCAGCATACTGGAGGACGTCTACCAAACCCCCCAGAGAGTCTTGAAGATCATAGGTATAAATACTGTACAAAATGGGTGAAAGAACAGAACCTTGAGGTAGGCCTTTCCAAACTAATCTAGATAAGTTATTATTGTCGATTTGAACGGTAATATTTCTTTCTGATAACATATTTATTATAAAATTTATTAACATGGTTGGAACCTCTAACACTTCAAGTTTATGTTTCAGAATTGGGACTACCACACTATCATAAGCTCCACGGATGTCCAAAAAGGCAGCTAACATTGATTCGTTATTTGTGAATGCTAAACGGATATCAGTGGTGATGATAGCTGTCAATGGTACCTTTACCCTTTCTGAACCCATACTGTGATGAAGATAACAAATTGTTACTCTCTATGAACCATTCTAGCCGGATTTTAATAAGATATTCTGTAATTTTAGCTAAGACAGATGAAAGTGCGATAGGTCTGTAGGATGTGGGATTATCTAAGGGTTTGCCAGGTTTAAGGATGGGAATAATGTTTTGTGATCTCCAGGAGGGAGGAATTCTACCTGTATTTACAACTAAATTAATTACATCAAGAAAAAACAATAGAGATGTATCCGACAGATTAACTATAAATGAGTACATAATGCCATCATCACCAGGAGAAGAATCTTTAACGTGTGTGAGAATTCCCTTCAACTCATCTAACGAGAAAGGAGAATTTAAACCGGTATTACCATGACTAGTGTTTAAATGAGTAAACGATATTTCTTCTGGCACAAACGGAGGGGCTAAATTATCCATAAAGTCATCGGCCAAGCCTACAGATATCTTAGATGTGGAGGAGGATTCATAAGCCGATCTAAACCGTCTTAATTTTTTCCATACAACAGATGATGAAACTCCGGGACAAAGAGAGGCACAAAAATTGTGCCATCCATCACTCTTTTTCTTTTTAAGGAGTTTTTTGGTTGTATTAGCTATATCTATGTACGAATCATAATTTTCTGTTGACATGCAGTCACGATAATTTAGTTCAGCTTCTTTTCTTCCCCTCACTGCCTCTGTACACTCAGCATCCCACCATGGAGGTGAAGGAATTTTTCTAGCTCTACCATTTTTAACAGGAATAGTCGTGTCTGCAGCCTCCACCAAAACCTTAGCAAATAAATCGGCATCACAATTGATATCTACATTGGCAAGCTTTTGGTCAACACACCTTCTAAAGACTTCCCAATCAGCATTAGCTAGTCTATGCTTGATTCGGGGTTTTTTAGGCATATCAGAAACAATAACAGATAAAAAGTGAATTAGTATAGGGAAATGGTCACTACCAAACGTATTGTTAGTGGTGGTCCACGATAATTCTGATGCTAAATCAGCTGTACAGATGGAGAGATCGACAGCACTTTTATTTTCTCCAGGCCTAGTTAAACGCGTTGCTAAACCAGTGTTTAGCAGACATAAACTATGATTATTTACAATATTTACAATTTGAGATCCGTAGGAATCAGAGATATCGCACCCAAATGATTGGTGATGCGAGTTGAAATCACCCAAAACCAGAAAAGGTTTCGGGAGAATTGTCAGAATGTTATTAATTTCGTTTAAAATATTTACAGATGGGCGAGAAAAATACACAGAAACTATACAGATGTTATTTACAATGATAGCAACTATTGATATTTCATCGCAATGCGATGGAAGCGGAAAAGGGGTATAGGAAACGGAGGATTTGATGAGTATGGCGACTCCACCATACCCATCATCTCTGTCCTCTCTGATACAAGAATAACCAGGCACCCTGAAGAGGGCGCCTGAACCCATCCAAGTCTCAGAGAGAGCAACAGAAAAGGGTTTATATTTATTTATCATATAAATTAAGTCGGGTTTTTTAGGCACAAGACTTCTGCAATTCCATTGCAGGATGGCTTGGTTGGCCATTTTTGAAGGTATTTAGGATGATGTTAATTAAAGAGGCAACGTCGTACGGTTGAGAAGAAGGGAATGAAGAAGAAGAAGCAGTTAGAGCTTTAATCAGTGCAGTGATGAGTTCTAAGATATTTTCATTAGAAAACGGTGAAGGAGCTGCTTGTAAAGCACACCCATTTGACTGTGAGGAGGATGGTTCAACCGTGAAGGACATGTGGGCTTCACGATCATAACCCTTGGAAAGTTTGGGAATTGAGCGAGGCTTCAGGAAGACAGTCTTTTTGTGGGAATCTGAGTTCGATTTCGAGTGAGCAGCCAGCAGTGGGCGAGACTGATTTGGAGATGAAGGAGGAGATGAAGAGACTATCTCTGCGAAGGATTTCGAAACATTGGGATGTAAGCGACTTGCTTCGGAATAAGAAACACAGTTATGTGCCATATATGTTTTGATTTTGTTTTGTCTCTCGAACTCTGGGCATGCTTTACTGGTAGCGAAGTGATGGCCTTTACAAGATAGGCAATGCGCGCTGTCAACCTCTACGTCACAACTGTCACCAGTATGATCCTGGCCACATTTGTAACATCGTGGTTTCGAGCGGCACTTTGCCTTTGTATGACCGAAACGGCAGCAATTATAGCACTGAATTGTTGGGTATGTATAGAGTTCCACTGGGAGGGCATTATAGCACATGAACACTCTTTTAGGCAGTATTTGTCCATCAAAGGTGAGTACAACCGTTTGACTGGGCTTCCACTCAGGTACCGGGCCATGTACTTTATAATTAAAGCGTCTTGCTTTAATTACTTTTCCACAGCCAATAGGAACTGAGATGTTATCAATCACTTCTTCCTCTGACCATTCAGGGGGCACATTTCGCACCACACCCATCCTGGTCACATTGAATGTAGGAATAAAAGCTTTCAGGTTCTGTTTCGCTAATTCACCATCATTGAAGAAAGCATTAGCATCGTTATATTTAGAAAAGGCTAGTTCTATTTTGTTTCTACCTAATCTTTTTACACTGCCTTGAATTATATTTTGATATCCATGTTTTTTTAAGAAACGTCCAAATGAGACTGGGTGAAGCGTGGATGATGATGATTCAATACCCTGAACATGAATCAGGTATGGTGAGGCATCTGTGGCTTCATACAAGGATCTGCCGACCCGCGGGGCTGATTTAGGTACTAAATTGTCGACCGTCGTGGGTTGAACTTGAACCTGTGATTCCGATTCTACAGCCTTGCGTTTATTATCAACTTGTTCGTCAACTTGTTTGTCAGAATCGGACTCACAGGAGCAAGAGACTTTACCTTCATGTGCATGTTGTCTGCGCTTCTTATTACAGTGCTTACAGATTTTGCTTTTTACATTTTTTCTTTTCCTACGGGAATGTTTGATAGACCCATCTGTGTCCATAGCCGTAGAATCACTCTGCGATATTGTAACATTGCAACCAACAACCGGGGGGGAGTGACCTCCCCCCGGGTCAGGCTCATCCATCACCAAAGAAATATGTACAAAAACTTACCAACTAGCAGCAAAATATATATGTACAGATAATAAAATAAAAAGATAAAGCTATTTGTGCAATAAAATTATACAAACTGATCTTAAAACCAATAATTAAATAATTTTTCAATTTTCAACTCGTAAAAAACACCCGCCCGAACCGGACGTTTCCCGCGCTTTTTCACAAAAACACTTCGTTCGTCGGTTCGTCTCGTCGGTAACCAGGGTTGCCAGTGGTGGCGGATAGTCAGGGATAGTCAAATACATGCAGTGTTGCCAGACGAGAAAGTTGAAAATGCGGTAGGTAATGCACCAAAAACGCAAATTTTCAAGAAAAAAAGCTGATTTTTGGTGTAATTTATATATTATTTACTATGTCTGAAGTATGACATCACACCCTCAGATGATGTTTCAGTCAACATCGAAAAGCGACATTTTAAAGAATAAATAACACAAACAAATATTTTTTTATTTTATCTATACATAATACAGTAGGTAAGTAATTAGGTTACACCGGTTACATACACCCTATCCAACATAGGATGATCTCTGAGGGGAGGCAGTCGCTCACGTCCGAAGGAATTACTTGGAACCCACAGCCCTTCACGTCCTTCCCGGGTAGTGCTAACGAGCGACAAATCATCATCATCATAGTCATCTAATCATCTCAAGACATTATAATTTCCAGGTTCTCGAATGAGAACCTGACCACTTGACACTGGCAAAATTAACCTCAAAAGAGGTTAGGACGCCATTAATAAAAAGAAGAAGAAGAAGATGATCTCTGACAGCTGTCAGTGTCAAAACATGCCTATGAAGTATCGTATTTTTCGACGGTAAAATGTATACAGGGTGACTGGTAAGTAAGACCTACATACGTTGGGAGATGCTAGCACGGATCAAAACCAACCATTGTTACTATGAAACACCCTACCCGAAAATTTACCGTTTTCGAGTTAGGGGCCTTTAAAGATTTTCGAGGAAAAATTCCACTTCAACATATTTCGCACCAATTTTCCTAATCTAGGTGATTAAGTCCAGGTATTTTGCTGGTATTAGGTAAAAATAAAGTTAATTTAATATTTAGAAACAAAAAAGAACCGACCACAGCGAAAAAAACCTATAATACAGGCCTAGGGTGAAAACCGAATATCGCATTTTTACTTAATGGGTTGACTTTGAAGCAGTGTCACCAAAAAAAATACTAGTAACTGTTTGTGCAAATAAAACCAAAAACATCTCCAGTTCTCTAGCTATTCAATGAGGTACAATAGTCAAATAAAATGTTTGTTATTCTTGGGAAAATTAAGTAACAAAGTAGATAAGGTAGCGGACTCTAAGATGACCGGTGATTTAAACAAAGGGTTTTAAGATGTTGTAAGGGCAAAATTATTTTATTTTTAACGCCTGATGTCTAAAAAGGGGTGTTATAAGTTTGAAGCGCCTGTCAGTCTGTCGGTCTGTCTGTCTGTATGCCGTTATGTTATATCCTCAGAGTTATATCGTTTTCACGTCAAAACTGATTTGGAATGGCATTGTAGTCGCTGTCGGGGGCTTTTCATGATAAGAGTACGCTCGGACCGAGTGCACTCGGACGAACTCATACGAGCTAGCTCGTATAAGAGTCCACTCGGATTGCGGTTTTCACACAGTTTTGGTTTTTAGATCAAAGTAGTGCCTCTCCTCCGTGCACAGTCAAGATGTCGACGACTGATCTGTTACTCCGATAGTCATTTAGTCTATGGCTCCATAACACTTCCTCGGCTTCGTAGTGTTCTAAAAAGCGCACTGTATCCCGTTCTGTCCACTTTTTTCTGATCTCCGCTTTGTTTTTCTTCGACGACGCCATTTTGTTTTTAAAAGGTCATCCGAGTGCGCTGATGCGCTCGGACCAGAGATGGGCGCTGGAAATTATTCCGAATCACCCAGTTAGGAAAAATTGAAAAAGTTGGAATTATTCCGAATCCTTCCATTTGGGTGGGAAAATAAGTGTTAATATTGGGAAAATAGGTGTTTCGAAAAGATATCGAATTAAAACCTGCACACGTCGATAGAAGACTACTATACCAACATTTTATGTTATGAGATTTTTTTTCCTAAAGCGTCACATAAGCGAGATATTTGATATTATAGAGTGCCAACAGTTTATTTTTGCAAAATCATTCACTCAAATATCTCGCTAATGTGACACTTTAGGACAGATTTCCTTATGATATAATTTGTTGTTATAATAGTCTTCTATCGACGTGTGCAGGTTTCATTTCGATATCTTTTAAAAGCACCTTATATTTCCCATATTTACACAAGTTTGATGGGAAAATATGTGTAAATAGTCTAAAATTAAGGTGTTTTACAAAGATATCGAATTTAAACTTACACAGGTCGATAGAAGGTTATTAGAACAACAATTTATGTCATGATGAATATCGACCTAAAGTGTCACATAAGCGAGATATTAGAGTGACCCCAGTAAAAAATGGCAACACTGGTCAAAAGTAGTGACCCCTGTCAACAAAGTGACATCTGTCAACAATGTTAAGTAACACCAATTCTTAAGATTTAATGATTTTGCAAAAAAAAAGCTTTTGGCAATCTAAAATATCAAATATCTCGCTTATGTGACGCTTAAGGAAAAAATCCTTATGACATAAGTTGTTGGTCTAATAGTCCGACATCGATTTGTGCAGTTTTCAATTTAATATCTTTGTAAAACACCTTAATTTTCCAATATTTACACAGGTATTTTACTGGAATAGTGCTCGAAGGATATCGGAATTATTCCAAAAAGTGGAATAATTCCGGGTGATTGCCCATCTCTGTCTCGGACGAATAGAGCAGCGTCCGAGTCCACTCTGATCGATGTCGATATCCGAGTGCGCGCGGATGATGGGTTTACAACACGGTACGAACGAGTTACATCCGAGTAGTCATCCGAGTGCACTCGGTCCGAGCGTGCACTCTTATCGTGGAAACCCCGCTTAATCGATTACAGCGCTGACAGCGATGTCGCGGAACGCACCGTCGGTGAGAGTGACATTTCGACCTGCCAAATCACTTTGATCAGTGGGTTTGGGTACGAATTCATAATTACATAGATTTTCTAGAGAATTGCAAGTTTGTGAAGTGAGTGCGTATTATAATGCCAGACGATAAGTTGAATAGAGTACCTGAAAACGGCTCCGACGTCGACACAAACTCTCAGCACAGCGAGGATGAGGGGGTCCACTCCGAGTCTGGTAAAACCTCCATCAAGAAGAAACCTCGGAAGCGAGGCATTATATATTTATCCACAATCCCTCCCTATATGAACGTAGCCAAGATACGAGAAATTTTTAGTGAGGTCGGCGACGTTGGACGACTTTACCTTCAAGCAAGTGGAAGTGAGTTTTTGAGGTTATGTTGTTTGCTTGCTACTGTGGATTTTGCTCTGATTTAGGATCGAGGCACCTGTTTCTAAATCTCAGCATGATAGTAACATGGGGCTTTTCTATTTCAGAACCAGGTGAAAGACGAAAACGCGTTCCTAACCAATTCACAGAAGGTTGGGTGGAGTTTGAGAAGAAAAAAGTAGCTAAACTGGTTGCAGCCAAAATGAACAACACGAAAATAGGCACGAGGAAACGTTCTCGCTACTATGACATGATATGGAACATCAAATACATACCCCGATTCAAGTGGATCCATCTGAGTGAACGACTGGCCTATGAGCGAGCTGCGTACAAGCAAAGGCTGCGAGCTGAGATATCCCAGGCTAAGAAGGAGGCTAACTACTTGCAGACTAATGTGGAGAGAAGTAAAAAGATGAAGAAGAAGAAAGTTGCAACTGAATAAACATTTATTAAATGTAATTGTGTCTATCATTGAATGTTACAATGGGGCTGTATCATCCTATGCAGTATGCACTCACTCAAGAAAGACTTCTAAATATATTATTTCTGAAGGAAATTAACTCTCCCACTGATAATCTCCTCTACCCTCATTCTCTGGTTCATGTTCAGTGGGTCTGGTGTCAGCTTGTTCTGATAGCGGCGCGGTGGTATCTTGTGAGAGAGGATTCCTTCAGAGAACTCCCGATGGACTCGCACCCCATCAAGTGCATTATATTGTTGTCGCTCAAATATGTGGAGCTCTAGCTTGAACTGCTTATGCTGGGCGACAGTTGCCCAGTGGTAGCGGTGGCGGCAGACTACGCGGCTGTAACATATATGTATGTCAGTTTTAGCATAGACTGCATTCATGATTAATCTCATCAGAGATAGTGGAGGCACCTTCAATCTCACAGTACATGCAGCAATGATAGCACAGGGTTTGTTCAACTGCATAGTACCACAGATACTATAATATTATACTAATAATAGTACTTACTAGGCCAAACATAGTTTATTGTAAGATGGGTGAATGCTGACATCTGATCGGGCTAGTTCAGGGAAGCCTGGGTACAGAGGAACTCGTTTCTTCTTTTTTATCACAATTTCTTCTGTCTCATCATCTTCAGCACCCATTTTGAGGAGTTGTGGAACTGTGAACTCTTAATTTTAGAATATTTTACGAGGCGATGGAGTAAAATTTCTATGACAGGAGTGATACAACATCTATATTGAAATGTAAACAAACACATATTGCCATAGTGACATTGATTTTTATATTTACCTGTGATCTTTTATTTGAAGCCAGCAGTGGAAGATATAGAACCTATTTTGTTTGTTTTCTATTAAATTGCTGGCTGTAAATGATTACATGATCCCACCTGTGGTTATATTTGTGGAGTTTTATTGTTCTGAGGTGGAGTTATATTTTTAGTACAGTTGAGTTCATTATTAAATGAGCAATGCCAAGGCATCAAATATAAAATACATGGAAGGGTAGGTACATAAAATAAATATCTGAGCAAGTTCATCAATAAAACATTTGTGAATCTAGGTTTCAAGTTATGTTTATTGCTTCCATATTCACATTTGTTCTTAAATTAAGGTACAAATTACGGACCCTGTCCATAGGGCACTGCAATAATAGAGAGGTTTAATACTAATGATAGATATTGTAAAATAATCTGCTCAGTTATTTATGTACCCTTCCATGTACATTTATATTTGATGCCTTGGCATTGCTCATATATTAATGAACACGACTGTACCTATTATTACATGTTACAAATCATAATTATAAGTACCCTAAAAGGAAGAAGAGAATAAAATAAAATTATCACTTTATTCATACAGCCATAACAATAAGTAATTATTTATTAAACCTACAAATCAAGTGTGTAGATTAGCCATAAGGCAGTTGAAGACCCAATCAAATATACTGATATCGCCAGACTGGATTGGGTAGGTATACTTAATTCACCTGGGTTAATTCACCTAGGTGCATTAAGTATACTTTAAACACCTAGGTGAATTAACCCAGGTGAATTAAGTATACATACCCACTGGATTACATTTCTTTCTGCTATGTTAGTTATTTACAGAGTAAAGTATTTCACTTGTTCAGGATGTAGCAGTGACAGCGGCGACACGGCTCTTGCACACACAGTCATTGAACTGATTCACTAGCACTGAACACACTAATGATTTGCCAGGATTTGTGGAGTAGCACTGCAGGACCTGGAAGAAACTTTCAGATTATTGGACAGTCTAAAGCAATGTGAAGATGTTGGCTAGATTTATTCATCTTAGTTTAGAATGGAAATAGTTTTAATTTTAAGCATAACTTTATATTAGGCCAAACATATTTGCTAAGGGCAACAAAATTAAACTCAAAAATGGTTTGCAAGCCGAGAGAAATAAGAACAACAGATATTGCAAACACAAACCTTGGATTTCTCATCCTGACACGGAGGTAGTTTAGTAGCAACATTATCTCCCTGGACCAGGCTGAAGAGGTCATTGGCCTCTTTCAGAGTTTTCTGGTAATCATTCATCATGCCCGCATTGATTTTCTCATGTGATCTCTGGAGGTCCTGGATGCGTCGCGCCCAGTACGCCTCCTCGGCTGCAAACTGCTGGTGCTGCTTCTGTGTCGGGTAGACCGGGGGCGGCGCGCTGTATTGTGGCGGCGGAGGCGGCTGCTCGGCCTGCTGTATATGAAATGTGTGCTTTGAGGATAATTTCATTCAGCAATGTAAGTAACCTCTAAGAAAACATACAACTTGCATTTATATGATTTTTAAAACTGATTATTGCAATGCAGGGACCAATCATATACACTGGCTAGTATTTGGAGAGCAGTCTTAGCCAGTTTGTCTTTATTTTGTTTCTGCAAGACCTGACACTGATCTAAAATTATGTAATGCAGCTTCGTATGTATTTACCTTAGCAGTTAGCTGTGACTGTATTCGTTCTAACGCTTCTTGGGACACTTGTATGGAGTTATCATTATCCACGCTCAATTTCCTGCTGCTGTGTGACCCTCCCATTATGGAAAAACAATTCACTACGTTTTTCGGCAAATCACATCGGACATTTTTGACAGTCAGTCAAGTCAGTCAGTCAACCAACCTAACCAACCGTAAAGGGAGTATAGTTAGTACCTATCCTAGATATCCTTTCTCTGTCTACGTCCAGTTTTTTTTAGTTCGGACTATAGACAAAATAATATATTTTTCTAGTTTTCAGTGCACGAGTTCTTCAATGGTTGTTGTGTTGACCCTGTCCGTGTATTGGCAAAAACTTCAGCTACTCGACAACAGATGGCAGCAGTTGTTACTAGTTATCAAGATCGACTACGAAAACTCAGAACTTAATCAATATTTGGGGCCTATCAATTTGGTTGAATTTTTTGCAAGAAGAATGTGGATTGACTATTACATTCTGGCTGCAAAGCTGCAGTAATTGTATAGTTTTTATTTTTTTTATTATTACGAACAGTTAAATATTTAATTAAATGTTTAACGGCAATAAACCCTAAATTAACGTAGGTATTTGTTTTATTATTTTTGACCGAGCGAGCGAAGCGAGCGAAGCGTCTCCGTTTCAGGTTTGGGCAAAAATGCTTTCGTATGTCCGGTTGTTCTCCTCTACAGGTCGCATTTATGAACCGATTCTCGTGAAATTTTGTGAGCAGGTTGGAAAAATAAATAGAATTGTTTACTCGAGCCAGTTTTTTGTTTTTTTTCAAAATGGCGGAGATATGGGGTTTTAAAATGTAAAAAAATCGCTACAACCCAAACGGCTCGATGGATATTAACAAATGAGGTGTCGTTGGATTTGTAAAGACTATGAGAGTGAAACAGATTATATAATTTTAGTAAAAAGTCAATAGGTTGTATAAAAGATCGCGAAATGTAGTTTACAAAGTTATTGGTGCGGCTACTTTCATACAGCATGTACGTAACCAGGTACATTCATAAGTTTGTATGTGTTATTGAAAGAAAATTATTTGGGTTATTTTTTTTATGTGTGTTAGCAGTTCAGCTTTCCCACCGACATACTCGCGAGGTCTACAGCTCACAGAGCCACTAGTTAGATTCAGGGACAAATTTAAGATAAAAAGGAGATAGTTAAGAAAGACGAAGAGTTGGTAAGATAATTGAAACAAAAAGTAAACTTTAGAAAAAACCGACTTCCACAAACCCTATTTGATTAGATTGAGTTTAATACAAACTGTAACCCCTTATCCCCCCCCCCTTGGGGAATTAATTTTGTCAAATACCACATCAATGCTACCCCACGCTACTAAGGAACCCCTGTACAAAGTTTCATGGCTCTAGGTCCACCGGTTTAGGCTATGCGTTGCCTGCCCGTCAGCCACGCATTGTATTTGTACCTAGAATTGAGCAGATCTGGTGGCCATATGTGGTCTTCATCAGCAGTTCCGCATCACAATATTATGCTTACCATGTGCATTTGCACGAGTTATTATGAAAAACACAAAAATCACTATAGGTCTGCCTATAATATTTGAAGAGTTCCCTCGAATTCTCCAGGATCCCATCATCAGATCCTGACCTGGTGTCAATGGGACCAATGGGAAGGTAAACCCTTTCAAACAAAAAAATAATTTTCCAAATCGGTCCACCCGTTTAGGCGCTATCGGGGCACATACATAAAAAAAAAAAAAAACAAAAAAAAAAACAAACATCCGGACGAATTGTAAACCTCCTCCTTTGGGAAGTCGGTTAAAAATTTGGTGTAATTTATATGAAATCAAAAATTTTCTACAGGCAAAACCTATTAAGAGTAGGTTAAGTGGAAATATTTGTTCTAAAAATCAAAATTCAGCTACTTTTTTCTACAGCTAAAACTTTTTAAGTGCATCACCTTCCTCAGTAAAATGTATAAAATTACCACTTACATATGGAATTCCGTGTTATTTTGTATCTAGTTGTGTTAAGTATTAAATAGTCTAAATAAAAACACATCAAAAATAATCCCATCACACGTTTCTGATAGGGATAATGATATTCAAACTATTTCAAAACTTTAACTTAATTTTTCTCAGTTTCACATTTCATGCAGTTAAGTGGTTCTAGCTGTAAGCCGTCGATATATCATTGAAGAGAGCTCTCGCCCGCATCACCGGGCGCCTCCCGCAGCATCTCCGTCCTCGCTAGAGGAACGTGGAACATCTTGTGCGTCCTCGCCCGGAGGTAGTTGTTCGGCACAGACAGTCCTAGCCTAGCCGCGCCAATACTAGCATGCTACGGAAATCCTTAAACACATACGTAGCAAGTGCGAGGCCCCTCCTCACTCACTGTAACCAACCATGCCCACTAGTATGCACGTGCACACCATTGCACTATTTTCCAGTTTGCTTCTAACCAAAGCATTCTACAGAACAGAGCAACTTACAGCCTCAATGCTCCTAAACTCTCAGCCTGTCTCATTACAAATCCTAGCTTTTTAAATGCTTGCTTTGTGACATCCACAATGTGACCACGAAACGTTAGATCGGTGGTCATGCGCACTCCCAGATCTGCTTTAGTCGTAGGGGGAGTATAAAATAGAGATGACACATCGTCAGAAAAAAAGAAAAGCAAGAGATGGCACAATACGAATCATTATTGTCTAAGCGAGAAACAATAACGATCACCTGTCCCTTACCCGCGTATTCGTTTTTATCGAGCCACAGAATTGTCAAATGCTTGTTTTGACCTTGTTTTGATTTGACAGATGTGTGGCAGAAAAATCTCTGATTTTGAACCTTATGCTTATTGAGAACCAACTCTATCTCCATCTCAAAGGTGTACGCATGCACTCCGTCTATTCCTTTCTCTGTCTACGGTTTTAGTTATGCAGATCTCTTACCTCTCTTACCCGCCCGCGTCATTTCAGCGCCGTCTACCGAGTAGTGATGTTGCAGAGGCTCACTTTACGCGGGTGTAAGACATCAGCGCGCACTTCCCAACATTAAAGTACATAGAGTTTGTTGAGTTTGCTCCACTCCACCACCCGATCTATATCCCTCTGCAGCTTTTGGCAATCCGTGTCGTCCCTTACTTACTTCCATAAACAACTTAAGGTTGTCCGCAAATAAGAGACAGACAGCGACCCTGATGACCTCCGGAAGGTCATTTAATCATAACGATAAATTCTAAAGGCCCAAGTTGCTGCCCTGGCTAACGCCTGAAAATGTGAAATGTTCTGATGTAAAACCCGCGTATTCCACATATTGTCTTCGGTGCTTTAGATAGCTAACGAAAAGCCTCATAAGTTTGGGAGTGAAGCCGACCCCACTCAACTTCTCCAGAAGAACGTCGTCGTTGTCCACTGTATCAAATGCCTTCCGGAAGTCGAAGTAAGCGACATCTACTTGCCCCCCCGTATCGAGTGTCGGCGTCACGTGAGAGACAAAACACAGAAGGTTAGAGGCGGCGGCGGTGGTGCTACTGCTACGACCTGCCTCCTAATTCGCTAACTCAGTGATGATCACTAAATCAGCCGACTTATTTTGATATCCTTTGGTTACACGATAATTGACGACACCAATAACTTCTTAATTTTTACGGATCATCAATATCATCATTGAGTGATCGTCACTCAGTTAGCGAATAAGGGAGCGTCGGAACCCGTGCTGTGCGTCCGAAAATATACCTAGGCAAAGTATAAAGAAAGTACATAATTACTTATTATAATTCATTGTAGTTGCGCCAGGGGGCACTTATCCAGAGTTGCGTCCATATTTAACCATTATTGAAAACGGAATATTCCCTGGAATATAACACTCACAATACATAATGCCTACTAACTATGCAGTATGCCAAAATTACCTTCTTTTTAGGGTTCCGTACCCGAAGAGTGCCAAACGGGACCCTATTACTAAGCCTCCGCTGTCCGTCTGTCTGTCCGTCCGTCTGTCCGTCTGTCACCAGGCTGTATCTCATGAACATAGCTAGACAGTTGAAATTATCACAGATGATGTATTTATGTTGCCGCTATAACAACAAATACAAAAAAAACAGATAGTAATAAATATTAAAGGGGACTCCCATACAACAGACATAGTAGTTCAATGCAACAGACATGTTTTTTTTTTGCTGTTTTTATAAATCAGACTGTATCTCATGAACCGTGGTAGCTAGACAGTTGAAATTTTCACAGATGATGTATTTCTGTTGCCGCTATAACAAACAACAAATACTAAAAACAGATTATAATAAATATTAAAGGGGCTCCCATACAATAAATACAACAGAGATGATGATTTTTTTGCCGTTTTTATTGATAATGGTACGGAACCCTTCGTGCGCGAGCCCGACTCACACTTGTTCTGTTTTTCTAACTAATTTCTAACTACCTACATGCTTGTTTCCTTGAAAACGTTTTCATGAGATGCTATGCAATCCTTGTTGTTGCTATCCCCTTGACTTTTTGGTTGTAATTTCTTTATTGTACTCACATGACAGTAAAAATAGCATAAGATAGAAAAAATATGTACAAAGGCGAGCTTATCTCTAATAAGAGATTTCTTGCAGCAAACCATGTTGGGTAGGAGACGGAGATGATAGGTAAGGAGAAGAATTGCGCGTACAATAAGACTCTATTCTAGTAAAATACATATTATTACGAACCTATTGCTAAGAAATAGACTGAAGGTTGTGTGTGTGTGTGTGTGTGTGGCGGGACTTCGAAAGGGTTGTGCTTTCTTATTATTCTGGTGTTATTTATATGTATAGTGGCCGTGCTGATTTGGCATTTATCTCCATAGCTGGTAGGTTCACAGTGTTTCGGTCGGGTGGTGGGTGGCCGCTGGTAACCGGTCGGGCCGGTCGCTCCGATCATCGCAGGCTGCGCCCGCGCCGGACTTTCTTCTGTCTGATCGACGCGCGATCCGGCACAGCGCTGTATATTTAATTTAATATTATTTACTTTCCTACCTATGGAGCTTCTAAACGAGCAAGGTTTCGCTGCAATATGTGGCTGCAACACACTGGCCGGCAACATGCAGCAATGCCAGCCAGACTATGCAATATTGCAGTAATATCCCGGCCAAATAGTCAAACATGTTTTGTATTGCCAGTTGCCACTCATGGCCGGTGGTGCACAGAATGGTTGCAGCAAGATCGCTGGGCGATCGATGTGTGCAATCTTGCACAGCCAGTCCTGTTGTTGTTTCAGCTCTTTATTTGGTATGGCATAGTGTTTTCCTTTTCTACGCGATAGGTCACAAAAGTTTGTAACTCGAGTAAAGTAAATAACTGTAGAGTTACAAATACAAATACTTACAAAATAATTTATTTCACCTAAAAGTTCATAAATACAGTAAAACATAATTGTAAAATGGTTTCAGAGTTAAAGATTTTTTTTTTTTTGGGCACGGGAATCATTAAATATGATTAACTTGTGGCTCCCGAACAAGGCACAGCCTATATCGCGGGTACCTCTACGCACCGCATGCACGCTACGTTATCGCAGATCTTGTGGTATTGCTTTCCTCATGTTTGTATGATTTCTTATTATTTTTGGCCCAATTTTGTTTAAAGGTATGATTCTGGGACGGACTACAGACCGCAACCGCAGGCAACACTGCGCCACGCACCGCAACACCACCACCATAGAAAATGCTACGCGACTGCAGACCGCAGTGCCGCCACGCCCGGGATCAATTTCATAAAGATGCCTAGAAACCAGTAGTGTCGCTTGCGGTCTGCGGTTGCAGTTTGAGGTCTGCGGTACGACTCGGAATCATACCTCCGATAGTCGAAAGTGGTAGGTAAAGTTCTTAAATATTTTTCTATAATTATATATTTTTTGCGTCTGCATCATGGGCCATACTAAGCAGTCATATTGCAACACATTGCCCGGCCATAGATTGCATGGCCACGGCCAGCAGTTGCAGTGAAATATTTTTGTGATGGCCGGGCAGTAAACGTTCACTTTGGCTGGGCATTTATTGCATTATTTCACATTGCAGAAAACATTGCCCGTTTAGAAGACAAGAAGAAAGACAAGGTTTTTTGCCAAGGGCAATTATATGATGATTGACTCCTTCGGGAGTAGAGTAAACTTGAGATGTACTCAGATATTAAACTGGTTTATTATTAGAAATACTAGCTTATATATAAATCTGTACAAACTGACGTGGTAAAAATAGACAAAACCTTATCTGTGACGGTCACCATGTCTTATCGATAAATCTATAGCTTGATATCTTCTGAGTTCGGCGGCCACTAGCCTGACACCCCCCCATCAACACGAACTAAGCCAGCGTTGTGGAGTATGGCTCAATCTTGGCCACTAGCCTGACACCCCCCATCAACCCGAACTAAGCCAGCGTTGTGGAGTGTGGCTCAATCTTACTCGTACCCGAGTAAATGACCGTGCCCCTCGGTCGGGACATTAATGGGCTTCATATTATTGTGTTACGATAATTTGACGTAGGCGTCTCCCCCGCTCCGCTGCCAACTGACGGACGGGGCTCATCAGGAGCAGCAATACCAAAAGCGGCTCAAAAACTGAGATTTTCAATAAAACGAAATGTCGGGTTTGATTGTTTTTACTTTTATTACTGAGACTTCGCTGTCCGTCCGTCCGTCTGTCACCAGGCTGTATCTCATGAGCCGTGGTAGCTAGACAGTTGAAATTTTCACAAATGATGTATTTCTGTTGCCGCTATAACGAAAAATACTAAAAAACAAAAGAAATTCAATATTAAGGGGGCTCCCACACAACAAACGTGATTTTTTTTGTTTATTTTTGCTCGATATTGATAATGGTAGCAGGTAGACGCTTAAAATATTCACAATATAAGTATATTGAGAATATTATTTACTTAGAAATTAAATAATTAAATTAAAATAATATTTAAGGGGGCCTCCCATACAACATTTATTTTATAGATAATGGTACGGAACCCTTCGTGCGCGAGTCCGACTCGCACTTGGCCGGTTATTCTTCTTATTGTTATTTACTTTTGTTTACACAAGTCAAGATCGAATCGAGGGAGGGATATACCAAAACAATAGGATAGGAAAGGAAAGGGTGAACATAATAATTTTCATTAATTAGTAGCAAAACAATTTGATTGATCACCAATTTAATAATGTAATCAAAGCCGCAGCATACTTGGGAAACCCGGATGGAGGGGCTCTACAGAGCGCTTTTCTGTTAATAAATCAATCCTGTGGTTTTTCACATCATCGTAAACAGCCCGAAGGCTTGACCCAGTTGTAATTAAACCCTCCAATTAATCTTTACCTCCACCACATCAGTCTAATAGATAAGTAAGATACATTAGTGGTTAAGAGAGGTTAGAGGTGGAGATGGGGATGAATCTTTATTTACATAAAATTGTAATTCTACCTGAAAATGTGTTTTCCAAATACATTAGGTATGTAGGCACCTGTGTCTGGTGCTAATAATTTTTACCTAATTTAACAACAATTGCAGAAAAATATTCATCAGGGTTGGGTATGTATGCCGGATCGCACTTCTGTATATCTGCTATAGCGGCGGCGGCGGCGGCAGCGGCGGCAGCGGCGGCGGCGACGGCGGCGGTTCGTGCTCTACCTGCTCGCGAGTCGCGAGGAGTACAAGTCGATATTGTTTGATTGTGTCATATGATTGTGTTGAGCACTGCACTGTAGTAACGAGTAGGAAAATCTGCCTTCCAAGAAAGCTTGCTTACAGTTAAGAAATACCTGTGAAAACTTAAATAGATAAGAATTGGTAGCTGAGTCAAGAATAATGTATATCTACCTCGGACGAAGACTTGTCGTTCTGTTCATAATCCTGTACTCGTATATAGTCGGACTAATTAGATAACTAAACATGTCACACACGATATCTGCGATCCTCGATGTGTACTGTTACAGCGTTATTTTTAGGGTAGAGGTAAATCCGGCAGGGGTACCTACTCAGATATGTAACCATGTAACACTTTATGTGCCGCCGACTGCACATCTTGCGTAAATGTAGGCGCTACCCAATTAACTGAAGTACCTACCTACAAGCAAAGGTCCTCTCCTTGTAGAGGGCCCTTAGAGGGGCCCATTAGTCCGGTGAAACATCGTTAGGTTACCTAATAATGGCTGTACTCGGTGGTTCAGATACAAGCCTCCCTGTCTATTTAACGTCGTATCTGTTCATTTGCGGAGATTACAAGCATAGATTACTGGCAATTGCTTTATGCTTGCTTTCAATTTTGGTGCAATGTACTCTCAGTACAGGCACGAGACTTTCCACCAATTAGAAGCTAGCAAAATTGTTAACATGACTTCGAATGTCGTTCGACTTAGTTATTGACATGTTACATTCGCACGTATTTTATGCGTAGCAGAGCTTCAAAACTTTTAATGGTGTACATTAAATTGTGCCTCCATCCAGCAGCATCTCCCGGCCTACTTGTTATAAATGAAATGTTCTCAAAAGTCACACATCGTATCACGTGACTCCAGTTGTTACTATTATTACCTATGCTCTATTGTGGCAGCATCCCCTTGTCCGTCGGTCGCTCACCCTTCGTCCCCGCACCTTCCGATCCGTGTTCATAAAAATATTAGACACAAAGCCAACAGTTGAATAACAATCGATTTTATACCTGCTCAGGTGACTGTCAGTGTGCACCGTCCTTAAGAAACAACGATTTCGCTCAAAAACGTACCTTGAGGCATGGCTCTAAGGGCCAATTTCAAATGTTTTATTGGTGATTAGAAGGGATCCTCAAATATGGCCAGTCATCGAAATTATCAAAGGGTCGCCTTTTAGGCACAGGTGCTCAGGAGAAGTCCCAATCTCGGCAATTAATGGATTATGTGGACATGTGAGGTGAGGCGGCTCCGCGTTCCTTATCCGATTTGATTCTAAACATTTTCTGCTGACATATTATGTAAATGTAATCGTTCTACTTATTATTAATTTGACGATTTGTCCTTGGTTTTATGGACTGTTTCAAGACGCACCGATATGCCCTGTAAGAGATTTATCTGTCATTAATTTTACGTACAAGATTTATGATTTATTTGTTCAGTCGGGTCGGGACTTCCATCTATTTAGATGAGATTCCTATTTTGGCTCAAAGTCTCGTTGAGAAGCACTTCCTGTGCTATGCTATCGTCGTCCTGCATCGCGTCATTAGTGTGAGGTCTCAGGATTTATGATCAACGCTGAGGGTGAAGTGAACGTGTAGTGATGCGACCTTCGAGGCTCATGTGGGTTGTAGGTCTTGACTTGAATTCTTATCGTATCGTAATAGGGGATGTTGTAAATGGTTCGTTTCCTCTTTGGCACGTGTACTTTTGCCTTTTATTACGCGGAGTGAAGTGAGGTACATCGTGGCAAGTGCGGCCTTGTTCGAAGGTACCTAAAACCTCTCAATTTTATAAAATGGCTCAAGACGGCTTTTAAAGTAAGTGGTTATAACCTACATAAAATCATCAAACATTAAAACTCGTAAGTATTATGTACCTAAGTATCTGCTACAACTCATTTAATTTAAAAGCAAGACGCACACCAAATATGATTACGACTCGTGTCAGCGAGCGGGGCAGCCAGTCAGTACTAATGTAGCAAATTGTTATTTAAACTCAGTCTCAAATGTCCCGGCCCGGTTTCATTTCTCCCGCTCTTAATTAGCCGAACCAACTTTGTTGCTTGGCTTTTCGAGAAAAATAAAAAGTTGAAGATTATTAAAAAGGCAACTTTTAATGAGTACAGGTAAATACTTTAGCCACTACCTGGAGTGTTATAAAATTCAGATTATTTTTGGTTATTTTATTAGCCATAAAAAACCGCTTGTCGGCTACTCTCGCGTTCTGGCTTGAAGGTAGAGTAGTACCTATCTACACTTTTGTGTTGTGGTGAGCATTTTTTTATATAATAGTAAATGTTATTTTCATGACCTAATGCATGTGAAATGGCATTTCAGTGGGTATCACGAATAATTACGCATCGAAATTTGGAATCGAACTTTCAGTGACTCTTATGTCACAGAAGAGATAATAGTACCTTATGTTCAATGATATATGGTTCTTTCCATCTGAATAAGAACGACGTTTCTATTTGAAAAATATTCGTGATACCCTATGAGACACGTGCTCCGTCCCCGATCGATACCAACTGCTTCAAGTGCTAAGAAAGGTTTTAAAGGGAAATGGTGCATGGGAAAGACATCGTGGCTCTAAAACATGCGGAAATACGCCAGTATGGCCGTCATCGAAGACCTGTGCCGCCTGGCCGCCTGGCGAACGGCCGACAGCTATGTTTGGAGCTGACTGACTCCACTAGTGGAGAGGAGAAGCACTGTAAGGAGAAGAAGCATGAGCTCACGCCTTTTACAAAACTTGACATGTGGTTCGAAATAAAAAAGTCTTATGTTCACGTGTACATTATAGTACACAGACTGGCGTCTAATGTCGATGTCATGTTTTCCCTATGTGGCCGGGATCCGGTGCCGGTCCGGAGCGCGTACTGCGGGTCGGACGGACAGTCGGACACGCCGCCACTCATCAATTACGTCCGGACGGCTCGCTGGGCCGGTTCGTGCAGATGCTACGGTTTGTGCGGTTGAGGAGCTCGTGGCCTCTGTTTTACCAAAAGTTGCAGCAGGTTTTAATTCTACTCTTTAATTTGATAACCTTTAAAATAAATAGGGTATCAACTAATACGCGGGTGTGTAATCGACTAGAAAGGCTTACGCAGGGTAGGCAGAGACTAGAGACCTCCACTTGCTACGATCCTGGCATACATCCCTCGCTTCCTCCACATTCATAATGTCTCTTCATCATACATACTCGCCGGTTACGGGTACTTCTTTATTATTGTTATTTTAAGAATTCTTTATGTAATAATATGATAAAAGGCGCTACGGAAGTAGCCTGAGTTCAACGTATCTATCTGCTGCCCACAGAGTCTGCACTGAGGATGCCTGGCCAGGCTGCATAATCATATAGCTCTTGTAGGTGTGGCTGTACCTTTTACCTTATCAGGTATACTATACCTAGCGCCAATTAACTTGATCTTTGGGTGAGTCCTGACCTCTCTCGCATGGGGTAAGGTGGGGTGAGAGAGACAGAGTTGCCAGCTTGTTCAAACGCCAAGTTACTAGGCGGCAGGTCAGATAGCATCTCTCCGCTTCCGCCGCGCGGCGAGCTTTCGTGGCAGCCGCAGACATCACGCAGCACCCGACAGAACAACAATATATTAATGTAGTACCGGTCGGTATCATCTGGAAATAGACTTGGACCCATCGACTTGAACCTGAACTAGTTTTGATGACGCGAATTCAGGTATTTGCTTGTAGATAACAAGCGGATGTCAACAGAACCGACAGGAGCCTGCTGTGCAAAAGTAGTAGTGATGTACCTACCTACAAGATTTTGTCTGCCTTACCGCCGCCGGCCATATCACAAATTATTTAACAATATTATTATCACAAGTATCTCACTATAGTGAATATATAAAATAATTATAATGCTCACGTTTAGTGGCTGTTTCTGGTTCCCACCACACAGAACACTCCTCGTGCGGACAGTGACCAGAGCAACCTGAGTTTGTTTGTTTGTAACTGCGTCAATTTTCACATTTACACCATCTCAGCGGATTTCCTTTGTCTGTAGCATTCTGCCTCCGGCTTTAATAAGATGCATTAACTATGCACATAAATAAAATCTGCTTGATATCTCCAGGAATATTTTAATATTCCCCAGGCTCTGTGGGTGAGCTACAGATATTTACAATAAACTTAAATGTTGATGGCTTCCACTCTGGCTTAATTTTTATTTCATGCCCTTTATTGGACTTTTTACATCATGGCTTGCGTTCAGACACGCGTGTGTAACAATAGCAACAATGTGCGAGCGAGAGGGTTAAGTATGAACGAATAAAATTACACGAAGAATAATGATGGAATGAAACTGGAAAACAGGAAATTGCTATTAGTAGACGAAACAAAAAAAACATAAGATCGCCTGAGATGCATGTGCCTGTGTTATTTATAAGATACTAAAGGTAGAGTTTTCAAGAGTTCTCGCCGCATTATTTTGTGTTAGTCTCCAAGCAGACCTTGTAATTTTGTATAAGTACCAGTGATTGGTGCAGCACCGATCACATCTCAACGTCAACATAGGGAGCACTGTCTGCCACTCAACCGACTTCAACCTCAAGCTTCAGAATTCCTTCCAAACGAGACTTGACGTTAGAATACGTCAATTTATACAGCGCTATTATCGCATTCTGCTGTCGGGGCCCTTACCACCCTTACGGCGCGGGCACAGGGCAGCAACTCCAGTGACAGACAGCTGAGTAAGCTCCTATTACCGTTGTTGGTACAACTTATGTCCGAATAGATGTAGATACAGACAGGTTCCCAGCGCATGAATGTGTGTAGACATCAAGTGAGGATGAATTTGACAAATATCAAAACGTATGACTCACTGTAAGAGTATTGGTGTTTTATTGATTGATTCGTAGTGAGACCCACTGTGTACTTACAAAGATTTTCTAAATTTGTAATTTGTAAAGATGTAGAAGAATTCTAGGCGGTAATTGAAAAAAAATCGAACAACGGACTAGGCGGACGGCGACGATGGGATTGTCCTTATCGTTTGATGACGGCTACCTCGTGTGTTCCCAAATCCCACACCATATTTTCCATATTTTTTACGTATCTGCCTTAGCGTAGGTACCTACACTTTTACCATAACATCGGCAAACGTGGAAAGTCTATTTGGCAAGTAGTGTAGCTGAACTAGTTGAGTGTGTGCGCCCCACTAGCGGCATGCGGCAGGCACAGAGGTACTCTTTACTGCGAAAACGTCGGAACCTTTGCCAAATAGTTCTGCCGGAGCTATTTGGCTGCCAATTACATCGCAAACACTTGTCGAGGACAGTGCGTGCGTCGCATGCTAACCGTATACGTACCTAGTGCAAGGGAGTTACATCAACCAGTCCGTACCACTGACTGTATCTTTAGGCATAGAAGAGGTTAAGCTTAGAAAAAATATACGAGAGTAAAGTATTAGTAATGCAGATGAATATTCAAGATAACATAGTGGATAT
>OY735252.1:86909-108102 GCA_963457715.1 Argyresthia albistria | reverse complement strand
AAAGTAGCCGCACCAATAACTTTGTAAACTACATTTCGCGATCTTTTATACAACCTATTGACTTTTTACTAAAATTATATAATCTGTTTCACTCTCATAGTCTTTACAAATCCAACGAAACCTCATTTGTTAATATCCATCGAGCCGTTTGGGTTGTAGCGATTTTTTTACATTTTAAAACCCCATATCTCCGCCATTTTGAAAAAAATCAAAAAACTGGCTCGAGTAAAAAATTCTATTTATTTTTTCAACCTGCTCACAAAATTTCACGAGAATCGGTTCATAAATGCGACCTGTAGAGGAGAACAACCGGACATACAAAAGCATTTTTGCCCAAACCTGAAACGGAGACGCTTCGCTCGCTTCGCTCGCTCATCTGTTTCACTCTCATGGTCTTTACGAATCCAACGACACCTCATTTGTTAATATCCATCGAGCCGTTTGGGTTGTAGCGATTTTATCTCCGCCATTTTGAAAAAAATCAAAAAACTGGCTCGAGTAAAAAATTCTATTTATTTTTCCAACCTGCTCACAAAATTTCACGAGAATCGGTTCATAAATGCGACCTGTAGAGGAGAACAACCGGACATACGAAAGCATTTTTGCCCAAACCTGAAACGGAGACGCTTCGCTCGCTTCGCTCGCTCGGTCAACTATGAATTACTTCACCACGTGTCCGCCTGTCTGGATAATATGTATTGGCGATAAAGTCGCCGGTACACCCACCAAAATAGTACCCATTACAAATGCCACCATCTTATCCGTGGAATGAGCGATGGCGCCACCATCTTTTCCAAGTCTCCAACTGAACAGCATGTAATGTACCTACACCATGTATACAAAACTGACAGCGAAGTGACATTTTTATAGTGGCGTTAGTAGTTTCCGCTTTGGCTATTCTCTAGATAACTTCTCTAGTTAAATCTGTACTTGTAGCACCGTTCGTTGGTTCGATTAGCCATTACACGGCGCTCGTAGCAAGCCCCACCCGAGCCCCAGCGAGCACAACCCATGTACCTCTTGAGATATAAAATAAATGACTCCTACAGACGAGCCGATTCCGATTGTTTCAAGAGGTCGCCGACCCCTGACGCTGTAGGCGACCGATGGACCACGCCGCGCCGCCGCCGCTGCCGCCGCCGCCGTCGCCAAAAAAACTGCCGAATGCGGACTCTGAGAGTGCGGACCCGGCCGCGGCCGCTGGGGACACGACTATGTACATGTGTGTTTAGTGTCTGCTATGCGGAGAAAAACGATGAACGAGGACCGGAACACCGGTTAACTTCTCAACAGTGCTTACTCTATAACAATTAACAATTATACTTTTCAATTGTTATCATTTGCCCGATTCGACCATGACCACACGGACCATGAGGGTGTGAGTGTTGACTCTAATGCACTCTTTAGTAAAGCCTTGTTTTGTTATGTCGCCATATTAGTTCTTTGACTAACTCTGTAAGCACATAAATAAAAAAAATCCTCATCATGTCCCAACGTTATCGGTACCAACCACTAATGCCATATCAATACTCATACCATATTATAGTACACCTATAACTACAGCGAGCAGAGCGGAGAGGACCACATTCCTGTCACCCCCCACTCTTGCCCCCTCTCCCCCGCCCCTCGCGCCTCACCCCCCGCCGCCCCGGTCAACCTGCGTGCGCGCCAATACCCGATTTTCTTTTTCTTTTTCCCGGTCCCGCGCTGCAAGGAGGCTGGATTGAATATTGTTTTTCTCATGTTGTCTGGCCGGTATTGAGGTCATAAACATAATAAAAACAACAATTATACACTAATTTGATTTGTGCATCAGTTTATTTAATACCCTTAAATATCCTTATAGTATTTAAACGAGCATCAAAAAAGTCTAACCTAACCTAACCGAAAAACTAACTAAGCCACTAAATTACTAACTCGCTGGGCGACTTGTGGCTCAGTCAGTAATTTAGTCGCTCAGTTAGTTTTTCAATGGATCTTTTTATTGTATTTGAAAAACAGGTGTACAATAAAGAAATAATATTGGGGGCGATTTGGGAGGTGCCAAAAGTTTTGACACAAAACCACAAAACTGTGACACTCCATTGACAGATACAGCTCTTGCGCGGTTACCACAGATTCGTTTTCAAACACAGCACAATTTTAAATAAGTAGTTTGCTTAGCTTAGTTCGTATCGCCTCCCTAATCGCAGGCACTATGTTATTGTTAGTTATTTATTAATTGTACCATATCCTAATACATACTTAATAAAAGTTCCCAACTTTAACACTTAGGGCGGCTTGCGAAGATGTATAAATCTAGATTTAGCGTCTTAAATCAATTTAACTTTGACATATTTCATATAGTTTGACAGTTGAAAATCGATTTTAATGCTAAATCTAGATTTAGGCATCTTCTGCAAGCCGCCCTTGATCGCGCATGAGTTTAAATAATTGTCAAAGAACTATCAAAACAAATCAGTTTGAAATATCGAATCTCTGTCTGTCTGTCTGTCTGTCTACGAGTAAACTTTAATCAGAATCGAGCATGATTCTCGCGCATTCGATATACGATATCTACACCTATATCGAGTGATTTCGTATGGGAGTCTGTCAATATTGGTTTCGATATCCGTATATCGAAGGCGCGAGAATCGACCCGCGAACATAGCTGAATTCTACACATGTCTACATTTTGCTTCTAATAATCAATCAATTCATGTAGTTCTATACAAAGTCCTGGTTCAGTAGCACACCCAGCTGCGACCAACAACCGCAACTCAATATAATTTGGTTTATGGTCTGGTTTCATTAGAGTACTACGGTTTGGTGTTAGTAATTGCAATATGTAATACTGTATAGTTCAGATTTATTACTTTACGGTACTAATAAAATATGCAATTGGATACGACGCGGCACAAAGTTATGGCTTCTTATGCGTTCACATAAAATCCATCAATGACAAAGTTACAAAGTCTTTGGCAGTTTATGTACAATACTCTAGTTACATATTTCAAACTAGGTGGGTAAATACAACAACATGAAGACTATGTATTAAGTATGGTTACGTTCGAATAGTTTATTTATTGACTGGGAGTATTATAGATAGATATGGGAAAATATCCACATAATCTTACTGTTAGCCATAGAACAGAATACCATACAGAATCTAAATAAATTCATCGGTTAGGTTGATATTAAATATATAGCTACAGTATAAAAAAATATAGTGGGGCGGCGGGCGGCGCGTGCGCCGGAGCAACGCGTTGAACTCTTTTGTATGAAGCTCGATCATTGCGTAGCATTTCAGACAGAGACGGACGGTACACACCATACAGCATGTAAAGGAAATGTCATTTTTGAGAGAATTTTAGGTACGTTATTCTGAACAACTTTAAATATGAAACCAACCTATTTATTTTTTCACTGTTCCACATATTTTCTTATCTGTTTAAGGGAAAATCAAAATTGCTCTGGAACCAATTTGATGAAAGCAACTAAGCCCCCGATAAATGTGTACATCCTACTTGTATAGTTTAGCAACATCTTAGCTGCACGCGCGAGGCGGTGAGTGTTGCATCAGTCACCGTCACATTGAGTTGACACTCGAGACCCACTCACCAACGACAAGCTCTGTCTAGCTAGATACCTATCGGCCCATCCTGTTCGTTGACCCCGCACGTCGTTAACCTTACACACACACTATAGCAAACTACGTCGCAGCGAACTATAGTGTAAGTGTTCACGTTTACCATTCGCTTTAGTCATTTGTGCTGAATGCACTGAGTAGGTATATATGTATGTGATGTACATACATGCCCGTGCATAGTGATGGCTGTTCTGTGTGGTCTACATATGTCTGTATGAATGTATGCATGGCAGCGGCATCTGTAAGCTTATGAGTCATTTTGATTTTGATCAACCCACAGATTATAATACAATCAATTATTGGACAAGCGTAGTTAAAAATAAATATCTCCGTCACATCATCAGGAAAAAATTGTGAAGACTGTGTGAATTGTGTAGGATTTTCTCAGAAATCAGAAATCAGAATTTTTATTGTGGATCGTAGTTAGTAGAGATGTTATATTTTACATTGTTCTTACGTCCTGCCGTATGGCATACAAATAAATAAATCAACAATTAATACATTAGTAAAATGGTAAGCAAAAATAATTTAACATGTCAAAATAAGAAATTTTGCATGTCAACACAACACAACATCCAGGCATACAAAAAATAAAATTAAATGAGGATTATGAATTAAATTATGTAATAAAATGTCAGAAAAAATATTATATTAATTAGCATGTGTCAACACATTAGCACACATTACGCATTATCATGTTAAATATTCATCTATGGAGTAATTAATACGCCTCAGCAGCTGGGTAGTCCTTCAATTTTAATTTGAACAACGTGTTATCTATCTATTTATTTATTTATTTTATTTGGGACATCAACAGCACATAGACAAATAAATTACAAAGAGCAAAGATACAGAATGAAAGCCAATAACAGATATCCACAAAAAATATATTATTATTATTAGCCTATAGCATCCCACTGCTGGGCAAAGGCCTCTCTTCCCTCAATCCACAAAAATACAAGAAATAAATTTAGATCGAGTAACTTAAACAGATAGACAAGTGGGCAAACTTATTAAATAAGTATTCTTATATGAACGTGTGTTTATGGACAATTATGTTTAGAATAATGTTTATAGACAGGTATGTATAATTGAATTTATGTATCGTGTAACATGTGTGAAGTGTGTGAGTGTGTTTGAATGGGTGTATGTGGGAGGGTGTGTGCGTGCGAGGGTGTGTGTGTGTGTGTGAGTGTGAGTGTTTCACTTATTCCTCCTCGATATTGCGTAAAGTTTTAATAATATCCTGACGGAATTTCGCCTTAGAAGATGCAAATGGATCAAAGTTGTTAAAAAGTTTATTAAATTTATTGGTAAGGCGGACCATAGTGGAATTTTGAGCATAATTGGTATGCGTGAGGGGGACAGCGAAAAGATCTATATTCATAATAGGTACCGGTATCCTGTTATATATTTTAGATGTCATACCGAAAACACTTTTGTTGAACAGTGCTGTTTGGTGGGTAAGAGCATGTATTTTTTTGTTGTTGCGGGCGGCTGGTGAAATATTCTTACTGATAAATGTGTTTGTGTTTGATAAATTTTCATATCGACTATGTTAAAATACCCTAGGAATTTATTTGGTTTCTGTAGCTGGGCCTTGACATGTTCTCTTGAAGTCGTCACGTCTTGTCTTGGTCATGCGCTCGCGCAGTCGAGAGCTCTTCAGCATCACTCGACTCTCGACAAACATGGTGAGACATTAGTTGACATTACTCTACACTACCCGTGGGGAATATAAAAGCGAGGATAGCGCGTTCAGTGCCATCCACTGACCTAGTACTGAGTCATCGCTCAGTGGTTGGTAAATGCTACACTATTTTTAGCTACAAGTAGTATTTGTCACACTGCACAGTTAAGAGACCGGAGACCGCGTGAATTTTCCATGCAAACGTAATACAAAAATGATTTGAATTTGAGAAATAGTTTAACATATTTAGACTGTTAATCGGATTTATACACTGTTTACGCAGGTTCCTGGTCTGTATACCAGGGTTCCTCTTCAACCAATTTAAAAATATTTTTAAGTAATTTGAATAAGAACCTTAGTATACGACCAGGAACCTGCGTAAACACTGTATTAATCCGATTAACAGTCTAAATGCTTTGAACTAGTTCTCAAATTCAAATCATTTTTGTATTACGTTTGTATGGGAAATTCACGCGGTCACCGGTCTCTTAAACAAGTACATTTATTTTCGCGGAAGTAGAGCACCCTGATGCAAAATTAAATTGAATATTATTACTATTATCTTAACTACGTTAGTAACGGATGTGTTGTAAATAATTATTTTCAACACACCTGCTCGTAAAGTGAACCTTATGACGTTGGTTTTACAATCATAATGCTGCCTATTATACACCCGTGCGGTAGTAATATTACCGCACTAGTGTGGACTCAACATTTATTTTCATCAAATTACAAGAAAACTAAGAAAACAGAGATATATTCCGTTTACTATGGTGAAAGTTAATATTTGGCTGTTTGTTTGGATTTTGCATTGCCTCTGGCAGTCAGAGTCATTAATTTTCATTGTCAGATATTCATTGTCAACGAGCGGAAACAAAAAAATAGTGCGCGCCATTTTCATCCAGTTTCCAACAAATAAAACTTTTCATTCATTGTTTTTATTGTGAAAATGTCGAGTACCGATGAAGATATAGATTTTTCCTCACAAGTGTGTTGAAAAATGTTGTATGAAACTCGTGAGCAATTGGTAATAACATACGAGGTTCTTTACTGCTCTCGCTGACCAACTTTGCTCCCTTGTTTCATAATATACTATTATACTATAGGTTGGACTAAATCAGTTACTGATCTTGAGTTAACAATTGAAACGCAACCACAAAACAACCTGTAGATATAAATCAAATTAAACTTCAGCCACAACTCACAAACCGAAGTCGTGAGAAGACCCACTTCAAAACTGAAAGCCCATGCGACGGTATCTACCAGCTCACTACCAGTTACTACGACCCGATGACATTGTTGGGAATTAAACGAATCCTAAATAATATTTTAGAAACTAATTAAAACTGCTCTGGGCTACTGATGTGCCGTTGCCGGCAATATTCAATAGTCAATAGTACAAGTGGGACAAATGGCAATATTGCCGGCAATGGCACATCATTACTCTGGACGGTGAGGATGGTGGTATATCAAAGCCAGTGAAAGATAATAAATAAAACAGTAATAAATTGAACTGCGACCCTTTGAGCAATTACGGAGATTGCTCGCTCAGAGGTTTTTAACTGCGCTGCCGGCGCCGTGTCAGCTTGGTGAACTCTAGCTTTTCAATTCAACCTTCGACCACCCACACTTTGTTCAATTGATAGGATCGCTTTAATGAAATTAATCGGAAATTATCTCACGCCGTCTACTGTCAACCATTTATCAAGAGTAGACATTGCATTGACTTTGTTGCTTGTTATTTATCTACGAAACAGTCATTGTTTAGCCTGTTTGTTTTGGTTTGGCACTTTAAAGGCGGAAAACTCGTAATTATTATACATTATTCAAATCCTCAAACTTTGTCCCCGACGAGTAACGTTTGTCCGCAAAATGAAATAGGAAGGGTTGAATAAATCAACACTCTCTTCATTTTAAAACAGTATCATAATTCAAAAAAGTGGCTAAGAGCGAGTCGGGCTCGCCCATGAAGGGTTCCGTAGTATCATGTAATTATTAGACTGTTTTGTGTTGTAACTTTGTTTTTCATAGTCTTTGTATGAATGACAAAGTTATCTTTGCAGTTTTTAATAAATGTTTTATATCTTAAAAACTGCTCATTATATTTTGTTCAAATCTTATTAGTGGTATAATACGCATAACTTATTATTATTGATTGAGTTACTTAAAGCGTACCACAAAAAAATATCCCGACGAATTATAAACCTCCTGTGAAGTCGGTTAAAAACTCTATAAAATTAATTTTATTTCTATTTTTTTCAGTTGCAAAGAATAAAGAGTAAAAGTTGAAATTTCTCTCCGCTTTAAAGGAAATACATTTTACAATAAGTTACTTAAGAAAAGTAAAAGATTGCACCCGAAGTCCGGAGCGATTCCAGAGAAATTAATAAGAAGCACTTAAATAATTTGACAAATTCCCAGTTTTCTTTCCTATCGACTCAGAGCGAGCTGAACTTGTCGGTCAGAACTCTCGGTACTTCCAACTTATCACCACAAATGAATTTCCGCAGCACATTCAATTCGAATGAATCAATAAAAGAAAACTTAAAAATAAAGACACGAAATGATACAGCAGACAAGACGTTACATGGACGAGAGGAGAGGAAAATACTTATCAATGCGTGGTCCCCAGCTTTTAAGTCGAAGGCAATAAGGGCGGGAATGGGTCGGCCTGGTGTTGCAGTCGGCGTGGCAGGCCGCCGACCGCCGACCGGTTGGGCGAGTCTCGATGAGGGCGAAACGTTTTTGCGCACGATTCGATCGCAATTCTTCCTGTCTGTGAAAATGCGCCCGCTCTTGGCGTTTTTTAAGACTTGCGCATTTTAAGTGCGTGGTTGCTCGTTGCGTTATTTGTAGCCTTTTAGAGAAGACGTTCTGATGAAATTATTGGTCAAACTTTAATTTCTGTGCATACCTACATCGAGCAGATGTCTGAAATTGAAACAGAATGAGTGCTGATGGAATGTGTCCGGAACGAAGCCTTTAGGACTCTGATACACATCTCTAATAAGAATTTACTTTTAGGCGTAGGTACAATGTAATAGCATTTTGGCTTTCTCTATGACTGACGATGCCAGAATGCTATATTACAAATTAGCACAGTTTTATATTAGTAATAGGCAGGAAAAATTATACAATTCTGTTTTTGTAAAAAGTTTTTGTATTTAGTAATTTGTCCTATAGAGCGAAATAGTCGATATGATAAAAGCTCTTTAAATAAAGATTTAAAAATAAATAATAGGATGACTTTTCTAGTAACCAATTTTTGTCCCCACTTCTATTTCGATTTTTATATGAAATATGTCTGGGTCTGCTGCCTGTTAAATAATGCCATCAAGCTTTGCTAAAAATCGTAGGAATTCGGCTTTCAAAGGCAACTCGTATCGTCACTTTGCAGTAAAGGGATTTACAGAATAAGCTCTGATTCCATCTTCCACAAAGGAATTTATTATTTTTGATGTGAAAGTAAAGCTGTATACTCGTATTATTTTCGAGTGTGGACTGCAGTCTAGACTTATAAATAGATTTCCAGAGTAAATTTACACCGCTCGATCTAAAATATATTATCATAAACCTGAGTTATAAATTTATAAACTATCAGCCATGATCCAGAATTACAAGCAGGCAAGCGCATGTTCGTTTGAGAAATACATTGGCATTGTTGATGACGGTAGTAATAAGTTAGATAAGAAAGAAAGAAATAAAGAAAGAAAGAAATAAAGAAAGAAAGAAAGAAAGAAACGTTTATTACAAGGACAGAAACACACCAGACAAAAGAAAAAATAGTACCAAATAGAAAGTAGGACACACACAATATCATTAATAGTTGAAAAAACACCATCAATGACGGTCGTGGTGTGTCACTGTCATTATTAATGGCAACTGACTCAGCGATATGCTGAAGGCCAAGCCTTCAAGCGCTGATTTTCAGTCAGCGCCAAGTGTTGCCCCGCGAGCGTCACAGGCTGCGGCGCGGCGTGGTACAATCAAGGATAATCAAGGATAATCAAGAATAATTTATTATACTATAACGTGTTGTTGTATAGGAATATACATACATAAAAATAGTATAAATGGTGCGTAGTGTGTGATAAAATAATAACATATGAATGTAGTAAATAAAAATAAGTATCAATACAATACAATACAACATAGGAGACTAAGGATAAAAAATAACAATATATGAATAATAACCTCAGATGAATAACTCTTTAACATAATAACGGACCGCAATATGACTTGGTAATAAAAATCAAAACCTACTTATGAGAAAACAAACAAAAGAAAGTGGTAACTAGTGAGATGTGCGACTACAGACTCAAGTCTTGTTGCGGCGACAGGTTGGCACGAGAGGAGGACTTGTCTCTGCTGATCTAACAAATGTGCCCTGAGCTTCCGCCCAAAGGCATACTTGCTAGTCGCTTCACGGACTGGAGGGGGAATATCATTCCAACTATTTCCAACACTTAGATGCCGCAAATCTGAAACTTCCGCGGAAAGTCGCCGTACGATGCGCTGGTGTCAGGATTCTGTCTTTGTGCACGCCACGTTGTCGGGTCGCCCGTTTTATCTTAGTGTACAAGTAGGGTGGGGTTCCTGTGCGTATTACACCAAAAAGTAACTTAGCAAGGTGTAAATGACGACGAGCTTCCATGTTCAGAAGCTTTGCTGCATCCAAGTATGGGCTGATATGGGATCTAGGAGGGATTTTGAAACAAAACGTGTACATGCGTTTTGAACACGTTGGATTAACCTTTTCGTCCGACCAAGTATACAGCCACCATAGACGACATCACAATAGTTTAATCTAGATAATATCAATGATTCACTCAGCCTGACACGCAAATCAGGGCTAAGGTAATCACGTATATTATAATAGTAGATTGTTTACCAAGGGAGTAAAGAACTATTTTTAGGGCGAGAGTGTTTTTTAACTCTACTTTTCATCACCCTGTATGAGAAAAGTAGTAAGTAATCAATAAAATAACATACATCTACCTATACAGGCTGTAACAGAAAGGGATGTACAAGCGGAAAGAGGGACATCATTCCAAACAACTTTCACCTTGGGACCGACTTGATCAGAGCAACTTTATTTTTATTAACTCAGTACATTTCGGGCCTAGCGCTGAGCTGATCTGTATGGTGATGTGAAAAATAATGTTCCTCTGATCAAGTTGGTCCCATAGTGAAACTTGTTCAAAATGATGTCCCTAACCTAACCTTCTTTCGGCTGGTACACCCCTTTCTGTTACACCCTATATTTATTTACACAATTGTCGTGATATGTTGTGTGTAATGGTTTGTTGGAAGAAATCTCTTGTTATCTTATAAGTTTTCTGTAGTCATTCTTGTGTTAGTACAATAAAGAAATTACCAATTACGAATATGACCTCCACATAGTTAAAGCTTGTTTAGTATTGGCTAAATCTTGAAAATTGGTTCAAAAAGCATTTTCAGATAAACACTTTGTTCCTCTTGAATTTTTCTACAGGATTACACTTTTTACCTATACTTATTCCTCGTGATTTTATTGGTAACAGATCTTGTATTTGTCATTCGCGTTTGTTGTTATCATCTGGAGTTAGACACTCAACTCACTTTCACTCATATTCTTCACTCATATTCTTTACTCATATATCCGCAAACGAAATTGAAATAATTACAGCATTCAGATTTGGCGCGCTTTGTTTACAAATTTTCCACAACTTTTTAATTATTTGGTCCGTGTTTCGATATCAATTCTGTAAGGTTGTTTCTCTGTTGTCAGTTTGTCACCAATCGGTGTCAATCGATTCGGTCGATCGTATTATCTAATCTGTGTCGAGTACGCATTTTAGTACAAACTTTTTTTTTATTGGCTGCGTTTAGAATCGATCTCTCTTCTAATTGGGTCTGTCAGCCTGAGTGGTAGTGAAACTGATTAGTGACAGCATTTTTTTCCTTTGTACTGGCAACAAAATTAAAAAGTTACTTTTAGTCCCTAGGGACTAAATGACCTACTTTAGTCCCTGTTTGCCGGGACTAAAGTAGATCTTTTTGAATAGATGTGATGAAAAGAATTTTAAGGCGGTAGAAACAATTGCTGACTACGCTTCTGACGTGTTTTTTGAAACGGAGCTCATCGTCCATCAACAACCCAAGATTTTTTGCTTCTACCCTTTCCACTAGTTCGCCCCTGATGGCTGTATCGTTGGGGGCTAAGGCTTGGACAATATTATGGATTTGATTTTTTGTACCAAAGGATCATGAAGTTAGATTTACTAGGGTTAAGTACAAGACAGCTCCTTTCAGGCCATGACGCAACCCGCTCCAGATCGCTGTTAATGGACTGGACAGCAGTGTTTACATCAGAAGGAATGGTTGATATATATAATTGAGTGTCATCTGCGTAGAGATGGCACATGCTGCTCTCAACGACAGAGACGATATCTGCCGAGTAAAGAATAAATAGGAGGGGGCCTAATATTGACCCTTAAGGCACACCCCTTGATAAGGGCCTTGTCGAGGAGAACGACATAGTACCATCACTTTTTAGGGTACCGTACCCGAAGGGTGCCAAACGGGACCCTATTACTGAGACTTCGCTGTCCGTCTGTCCGTCTGTCCGTCCGTCCGTCCGTCCGTCCTGTCTGTCACCGGGTCCGTCTGCACGAACCGTAATAGCTAGAAAGCTGAAATTTTCACAGAATGTGTATATCTGTTGCCGCACCAACCACAAATACTGAAATACGATATTGCAAATTAAAGGGGGCCCCGATACAAGAGACGTGTTTAGATACACTTACGCATTTCAAAATGGAGATCTTGACTGAAACTGTTTATTTATTGTCATAGCAACCATGTCATAGACACATATACTACACATTTAAATATGATAGCATATTTCGCGTCAACCTACATGGTTGTGGTAGCTCAGCCGGTATGATGTAGACTCTCAATCCGGAGGTCGTCGGTTCAAATCTCGTGAAGGCATAAACTTTTTAATTTTTTTTATTTTTATTTTTTATTGTTTTGAGTGCTTTTGATTTGTTGTACGATGGTACGGTACCCTTCGTGTGCGATACCGACCCGCACTTAACCGATTTTATTTCCAATCCAACAGCCTGCGCACGGCCCGAGAGGTAGCTGTCAAACTATTTGCACTATCCGTGCACTATCAAACCCATAATAGTACATTTTCGATAATAAGAGGGGCGTGTTCAGACAGTCGAAAGCTCTCTCGATCTAGCAACACCAGCACTGTGCTTCTACCTTGGTCAAGCTCAGCGAAGATATTATCAACGACGTCAATAAGGGCTGTTGAATGAATGTTTGCTCTGACAATGAAATGTAATATGGATAGCTATTGCCCTGATACCTATATCGTTATTATAGTAGTCTGTGGCCACCCATCCATTAGAGATACAAGCATTCCTGGTTTGTTCTTTCTACCCTACGTGAGGCACTGAGCCAGGCCCCATGCTCCTACAGGTAGAACAATGGGCCCGGTATGACTAGACAAGACTAGAGTCGGCGCAATCGGCGCAATCTCCACGTGATCGGAGTACTCGGAGTCGTGATCGCCGCGTGCGCGTGCGCGTGTCGTCTGACACTGCGCATGTGTTAGTGTGCTCGATTGTGCGCGTCTCCATTCACAAATGAGTCTCCTGAAGGCGACTTATTATTTGAAGCGTCGTGATTATTCTAAATTCTAAGCCCAAACACACAGTTCGAGCTAACCATCTGATAAAGCTGGTCAGAAGAGGAAGAGTATAATGACATTTTGATACTACTTTTTTAAAAGCAGATTACTATTTTGATAAAAGCGGCACTTCATAAATGAATTTAGTAGTTCAACAGATAAAAATCGGATTATTTGCCTGATATAACACACATACCTCAAATAAAATCGTATGGATAAATATTTCATCAAGTTTGTTTAGTAGAATTTATGATCATATTGAACTGGTGGGTGGCCCTTCAGATGTGACTTGAAGTTGAAGGTGGGTTTACAGGGCGGCGCCTGTTCTACGCAACTTAATGTCAAAAGCGGTAGTTTCACCTGTCACCGTAAGCCAAAATATTGTTAGAAAGCGCATCTCCGATATACAATGACACGTGCTACTTTGGCACTGACGTATATTTGGTAATCTTTTTGGCACTGAATTAGAAATACAGGTGTATGTGGACGCGACTCTTCCTCTGGCGAGCGAGTTTCTGTTTTATTGCACGTTGAGAAACCTTCGACATGTGTCTATTCTCTGCCGGTGCCCTCACGTATCAGGTTAACCCACAACGAGAAGCGCGTGTAATGGAAAACTACACAAAACTCGTTTGGGCATACACAAATACTTATAATATGTAACAGCTAACGCTCGGCCGAGGCAGCTAAATGTTCCATCCATGGAGTCAATGTACGTTGGCAACATGCCGCGAACTCAACTAACATCACGAAACTCTCTGGGATGGATGCATGGATCTACGGATAAACAAACGGTGAATAGCAAACGGTGTCTTCGATTTTGCAACAATTCTACACTTACATTATGCTCATATATGTACTGTTGGTTAAAATAACGTATACCATATGTAACCAAATGACTTTCCCTTCCACGGATCTATAGGACAAGATCCATGTCACCTTGCAGTCGGTACTCGTCGTAATATTTCGCTCGGAACTCCACCGTTTAGTATGATTATCATTATTAGCGACACGACGAGCAAAGAGCTTTATCTTAACCGACTGTATCTATCGGCAAGCCTTCCCCGCGAGAGATAAAAACGAAGTCATTCGCGGAAACCTCCTCGCTGTACCAGGAAATCTCGACATGTAAATGTATTCCGAGATTAGCCTCCTTTATGGGAATAGCAAGCAATTTTCCCCTTAAATAGCATAATTGAAGGGCTCACAATCGCTTGAGGACGTTTAAGGGTAAATAAATCGCGCGCTAACTAGACTCTTCACTGCATACCGAGCAGCGAGCATGTGCATACCGAGCAGCGAGCATGTGAAAGAGCTTTTGCGGTGCTATTTGCGTACTGTTTATGTACTGTACTAGTTCGTACATTTTATGATAGTGGAAATTCATGTTTCCTTGTATGTTATCCGTGCGAGTATCCTGACTAACCCAATACAGTTGATATTTATAGTGTTGGGTAGCGAAACGAGCGGCTCTCTTGTATCGGTTTTAATGATGTATCTATCTGGTGAAAACCAAAGTCATATAAACTTAACATGCGTAAGTACATTTTTATGTATTTTCTACTTCAAACGTAGAAAGGATAGATTAAATTAAGCTATAAAATCTATACGATTTTCTTTGTATGTGATTGATTTATTACACACAATATTTTGACAAAACATAACTGTTGCTTTCTCCACCACACCTAAGCGAGATGATCTCGAGTTGAGGCCATCAAGAAAATTCAATCAAAGAAAGGCAGTGACCGTGACTTGATGTATTCGTGTCATTTCATATCGCCTTACATTACAGCCTTTCTTGTAAGCTACACATTTGCACAGTTCTTATTACATGCATTATAGAGGCTAAAATGTTCGATAGTATAGCTTACAACTCGTACCTACAAGTACGAGTGCGTGGTCCACTTTCTCTCTTGATCGATAGAGATACGGACTCCATGTTGCGACCTACGCTTCAAGCAGAGATTAGAATGTTACAGATGTGCCAGCGTCTGGCTGCTAGTGCAAGGAGTTGTAGTGACGTGGTACTGAGGTATACGCTACGCCATGCATAGTCTGTGTTATGGGCATGGCAACCAGATACTATGACGACCTCTGTGGCGCGGCGGTTGCGTATATCTGCATATTATGCGAGAGGTCCCGGGTTCGAACCCGGCTTGGAAGAAAAAACCCAGGTCTTGGATGTTTACATGTTTGTGTTGTCGCTGTTTCTGGTTTCCACGACACAGGGTATCCTAGTGTAGGATCAGAAGCAATGTATTGTGCCTGTACGTAAATATTTAAGTTTATGTGTCTTGGACTTCGCAGAAAAGAAAAACTTGTAAAATTACAGTTCATTTATTATGAAAAAGTTAATTGTTGTAATGTAAAGGATGTTAAATAGAAAATGATGTGGATTTTTATAGCAGGTAATTTTGATTATCATGGGAATTTATTACATTATTAGATAACTTCAAATTCAAGTCAGGGTCACCTAAGTTAGGTGTTGATGCCAAGCGTGGCAATCAAGCAGCAGTAACTGGGGATTTTCGTGCAGTTGCCGGCGCATGTTTTTTTTATTATTTTTATTATTGACCGAGCGAGCGAAGCGAGCGAAGCGTCTCCGTTTCAGGTTTGGGCAAAAATGCTTTCGTATGTCCGGTTGTTCTCCTCTACAGGTCGCATTTATGAACCGATTCTCGTGAAATTTTGTGAGCAGGTTGGAAAAATAAATAGAATTTTTTACTCGAGCCAGTTTTTTGATTTTTTTCAAAATGGCGGAGATAAAATCGCTACAACCCAAACGGCTCGATGGATATTAACAAATGAGGTGTCGTTGGATTCGTAAAGACCATGAGAGTGAAACAGATGAGCGAGCGAAGCGAGCGAAGCGTCTCCGTTTCAGGTTTGGGCAAAAATGCTTTTGTATGTCCGGTTGTTCTCCTCTACAGGTCGCATTTATGAACCGATTCTCGTGAAATTTTGTGAGCAGGTTGAAAAAATAAATAGAATTTTTTACTCGAGCCAGTTTTTTGATTTTTTTCAAAATGGCGGAGATATGGGGTTTTAAAATGTAAAAAAATCGCTACAACCCAAACGGCTCGATGGATATTAACAAATGAGGTGTCGTTGGATTTGTAAAGACTATGAGAGTGAAACAGATTATATAATTTTAGTAAAAAGTCAATAGGTTGTATAAAAGATCGCGAAATGTAGTTTACAAAGTTATTGGTGCGGCTACTTTCATACTGCATGTACGTAACCAGGTACATTCATAAGTTTGTATGTGTTATTGAAAGAAAATTATTTGGGTTATTTTTTTTATGTGTTTTAGCAGTTCAGCTTTCCCACCGACATACTCGCGAGGTCTACAGCTCACAGAGCCACTAGTTATAATTATAAAGAAGAAAAAAACAATTTACAGAGTCTTTAGGAACCACAGAAATCATGTAGGTTTGTTCGTGGATCCGTGCTTGCACTAACTTAAATATTTGATAAGTACTACTAATACATAATTTGACATGAAATTTAAAAGTAGGGAAGGGCTTAAGGAGGGGAAAGGGAGGAAAAGTAATGTAGTGATACACAGACTTGTATTATAATGTGTATTTCTGTATTATACTCACGAATAGGTCGGCGTTACTCCATTAGGAGGTCGCTAAACGCTAATAGGCAATCTTACCTGGAGGGATAAATAAATCTCATTTGGCCCGCCGCGGATTACCGGCGCGCATCGATCATCTCACTATACTAGATATATGTACACTCACTATACTTTACTCATACTTGTGCCTATACATAGACAATACTATAACGAGCGAGAGGCGTCTGACGCAGCTCAAAACCAAGGGTCGGAACTTCGGAAGGAGAACTCAGAGAAAGGAAAGTACTTACTGTTTGTAAACCAAGGGTCGGAACTTCGGAAGGAGAACTCAGATAAAGGAAAGTACTTACTGTTTGTAAACCAAGGGTCGGAACTTCGGAAGGAGAACTCAGATAAAGAAAATTACTTACTGTTTGTAAACCAAGGGTCGGAACTTCGGAAGGAGAACTCAGAGAAAGGAAAGTACTTACTGTTTGTAAACCAAGGGACGGAACTTCGGAAGGAGAATTCCGAGAAAGGAAAGTAGGTACTTACTGTTTGTAAACCAAGGGTCGGAACTTCGGAAGGAGAACTCAGATAAAGGAAAGTACTTACTGTTTGTAAACCAAGGGTCGGAACTTCGGAAGGAGAACTCAGATAAAGGAAAGTACTTACTGTTTGTAAACCAAGGGTCGGAACTTCGGAAGGAGAACTCAGAGAAAGGAAAGTACTTACTGTTTGTAAACCAAGGGACGGAACTTCGGAAGGAGAACTCAGATAAAGGAAAGTACCGTTTGTAAATGTGGAGGGAGATGTCCCGGGGCGGTTTATTCAGTTAATTCTTTCTTGTTCCTATAAATTACTATTTTATTACTAAATGTTGTTTATATAAAGTTTGATGTAAAACTTGAACATGTGTAAGTCACTTTGGGCTGGTTGGACCTTGTCTATGTATTTATTTTCCGGTAACAATTTACGTTTTTAACCCTTTCAGTCGAGAGATTGTCATTCTCCTGGCCGAAAAGGAAAAAAAATTGTCATTAAAATTGAGGATATAATAGGTATTTCATTTAAGATAACTTTAGTAAGTCCCTTGTCTTTGTTCAAAGATATCTTGGAATAATTCCTTTCCCGTAGCTTAGAGAACAAATTAGCGCTCAAACTAAAAGCAGAGCAGACAACTAGACACAAAAGCACTAGAATCATTATCATCATACATAATTAAGTACAGGCGGGTCTATAGAGAAAATAGTTAAAATAAACAGAAGTCTTCTCGTACTTCAGGAATCCTACTAATCTTTTAGGTGACATAACTCTCTTACTTACTTAGACTCTCGGGTGTCGCAGTTCTGGTTTTGTACTCGCATCGCACCCAATTATTGACTTGAAATGAAAAACCTCGGAGAAAAGCGGCACCGAGTCTGTGACGTATCACAGAAGTAAGTAAGTCGGGTGCGACAATTGGGTGGAAAACTGACAATTTCTCACGCTAGGTGGCGCATTCGCGATTGTACCTTAGTATGACACGGGAACTGTCAAATTGTATGTAGTATTTTGTAAACAAAGTTTTGTAACTTTCCAACCAATGCAGTGCTTTGAAATGAAAAAGTAGGGGATACATTTATTACTATTATAAGCCTCTAGCGAAACATAGCGTCGAATTCTTTGCATGTTTACCTTTCTACCAGATGAGCTTTTTTCCAGCTACTGCCGCATTTCTCCTTCGAATTTCAGTTTGAAGCTCACGCACGGTCATCACGGAATACATTTTATGGTTCTGTATCGCAATATAAAGCACAAAAATCGAAATCCTGTACTTGATACTGACGTAAACAAGGTACAGTCGCCAAAGCGCCATCTGGGATTTAGCTTTCAGTTTTCCTCTAAATTGCGACATAGTTCGTGTCGCACAAGTACGACGAAGCACTTTGTTTCACGAGGATGGTTGCGCTGGAAACATTAAACGTCGTGGAGCGCGCATCTTCTTAGACTACATCTGATAGGGACAGGGTCTATGCGAAGCCACAGAATACAAGATTGCCGAGCTAGTGATGTCCCTTACCCGCAAAAAAAACTCAATCGCACAACACTAACAAAGAGACGCTAATTCCCCATTAATTGACAATCGTAACACCATCGCGGATGTTTTAATCGGCTTCGTTTGAATTATGCATGTATTGTATAATGAGATAAATAAAAAGCCCCGGGCGGGCGAGGGGTGCGGGGGCGGCGGTGTGCGGTGCGGGGTGCGGGGTGCGCGGCGGGGAGGGGGCTGCCAGCAACAGGTCCGAGGTTTTGTGTGTCGGCATAAAGGGATGCGGACTCGCCAGGGTTGTGCAAACAAACATAATGTATAGTTTCGCTTCCAAGTTTCGCGAGCCGTGAAGTGACATCTGAAGATTTTGAGGTCTACAGCATTTATCGAGGACTTAAAGTGATGGTACACAAAAGCTAAATTAGTCACGCACTCAAACTGTCGTCGTGCCTAAACCTCAACAAATAGCTACACCAGTCTAAAATCGTACCTAGGCTAGCCTGTGTGATTTATTGAAACGTAGACAGACATGGATAAATCTAGCTTCACCTAAAGTAGAATCTGTGTTGAAGCTAAATTTGTATTAACAAAGTTTAACTTTCAAATAACAATAAACAGCTAAGTAGAGAAGTAAATATTGGTATAATAAACACTCGTTCCCCGACTGTTAGAAAATCGTACGGATTCGATTTATATTCTAGGGTTTACCAATCAGCGACCAATATTGATGATACAGTTAAATCTGTAATTTAAACGCTACAAAATTACTCAATAAATCACCACTTAGCTATTTCCGATGGGCGACATAAATCATTGAGGTTTAGCGTCCGATCTGCGGGCCCCCAGCACTCGAGACTTGAGACTGCTTTACATTCCAACTTCCTTAGAAATCAGTAAACAAAACCTGGAGACATTGCAGAGTTAATGACGCGTAGTACTGATCGAAGCGTAGTACCCTTAACTCTCAATTTTATGGAAGAGATTTTTTAAACTTTGAACTATTTAATACCAGCAGCGATAAAAGGATATCCGTTATATTCAACTTAACTGACATAGTTACATCTAGACATGCTAATAAGTTACCTGTAGGATATTCGATGCTCTTTTTCTTCGATATAGAATAGGGAATAGGCAATTTTGAAATCATTATACCATCACCATCATTCAACGATAGTAACAACTTCAACTTTGTACTTTACGTTGAGTTTTGACTCAGAATGATAGATGATCTCTCTTTAGAGATAAGCTCGCCTTTGCGTATAATATTTCTTGTAAATGTATTTTTTAAGTTTCTGTGCAATAAAGAATATGAATATGAATGATATTCCTGCGGGTGATCTGCTGCTCAGGTGATCTGCTGCTCAGGTGATCTGCTGCTCAGGTGAGCGAGGCAGCCCTGTCGGACGGGGCGGGCGGGGTGCGGGGCGGGGGCGGCAGGAATGCGGGCTCTTGTTCGTTTTGGCGGCGGGCGGCGGCGCGGGCGCAGGGCAGGTAGGCGCAGCCTCCCGCGCCCAGCGCTGTTGCCGGGGCTATACTGCACTGCCCAGATATACTGCTAGGATATACTGGGACCGCTTCACATCTCGAATCGACCTGTCTTTAGTGGTTGCAGGATATCGCACATGATCATGATCACACTGAAACAAACAAAATCTCGGCGATATGTAAAATTCTATTGAAGGTTCAAAAGTTCAAATGAAAATTTGTGTTCAGATAGGAGGTCAATATCAGGGGTGTGACAACCAAAATAGGTGTTTTTGAAATATTGATTGGCCATCTAAGTCGAGTATAGGCCCACGAAGGGCTTTATATTTTTTGCTCGTTTACTCGCTTCGTTCGGAGGTCAGCGTGGTAGTAAAAGTTAAGGATTGTGTAAAAACAATAAACTCAAAACGTCGCTCGTCGTCGCTTCTCGCAAGCGAATCCAGATCACACGCGAACCTGGCAACACTTTGCAAACACTCTAGTGACCCTGGCCTGGAACACCTAGCAACACTTTGCAAACACTCTAGTGACCCTGGCCTGGAACACCTAGCAACACTTTGCAAACACTCTAGTGACCCTGGCCTGGAACACCTAGCAACACTTTGCAAACACTCTAGTGACCCTGGCCTGGAACACCTAGCAACAATTTGCAAACACTCTAGTGACCCTGGCCTGGAACACCTAGCAACACTTTGCAAACACTCTAGTGACCCTGGCCTGGAACACCTAGCAACAATTTGCAAACACTCTAGTGACCCTGGCCTGGAACACCTAACAACACTTTGCAAACACTCTAGTGACCCTGGCCTGGAACACCTAGCAACACTTTGCAAACACTCTAGTGACCCTGGCCTGGAACACCTAGCAACACTTTGCAAACACTCTAGTGACCCTGGCCTGGAACACCTAGCAACACTTTGCAAACACTCTAGTGACCCTGGCCTGGAACACCTAGCAACACTTTGCAAACACTCTAGTGACCCTGGCCCTGGCCTGGACACACAGCTGGAACCATAAGGGAGTGATACTTCATGGTGGTGGTGACCCACGTGCTGGTCACTTCATGGTGGTGGTGACCCACGTGCTGGTCACTTTTATAATGAATGTAG
>OY735252.1:55794-86709 GCA_963457715.1 Argyresthia albistria | reverse complement strand
CCGCCTAAATAAACATCTAGGTATTCAACAAGTATTTATAGATAGGCAGGTGTATGCTCAGAAAAGGTTCAGGACATATTTAAAATGAACTTGGTTCGACTAAATTGATACGCCCAAATATTCTAAGCAAGCAACCTTCAGTCGAGTTGTTGCTGTGTATATATATAGATATATATATTATACATGTTGTAGTCCGTGATCCAATACAATGCGGGTTCAACGACCTGCAGACTCGTCTGGCATCTATCTATCTACTATGCCTTTATAATCTCTGTCTTATGAAGGGATACCGACGGTCTGTATACCGGCATCACACTAGAAATAAACGGTCAAGTGCAAGTAGGACTCGTGCACCAAGGGTTCCGATCACACTTGGAGAGCGACACGTGTAGGTAATTAGGTTTCCAGTTTCCGCATAAATAAATTAAACGTAAAAAAATAATAATGCTAAAAAGTGAAAAATAAATTAAAAGTAAAAATAAAAAAACAAAGCTTTTATTTAAATGCCCTAAAAAGGAGAAAATAAAATTTCAATTGAATCAAATGCGTCAATTTATTACATTACACAATTATCTATGATATAAAAGCTTGTTGCGGGATTTACTATTTTGTGTAGTAGGTCGACAGGTGCCTGCCTACCTAATTAATAATTAAATCTCGCAACAAGCTTTTATATCACCTCATCCGGGACCAGCGTACTAGTCAAGACGAATCAAATGAGCCCAAACTGGATAGGTCTGCGTCTATTGATAACAGAGTTCCCTTGACCAACAAAGTATTTTTTTTAAAGTAATCGTTTATTTAATTCCCTAAAAAAAAAACTTTACTTAAAAATGTTTTTTACTTTGATTTCCTTTTAAGGATCGGAATTCGGAACCCTAAAAATACAGATTACCAATGTAGAAACAATATTTGTAAGGTTATTTTTGAAAGCCGTCATCGACATGGCCAATACCAAATACTTACTAACAATGGCAAGCGATGCCAAACAGCAGCGCCTCTCTCCAGATCTACCAAAGTTCGTTTTAATTTATTAATGATCAGTACATAACAATTTAACAACTCCACTCCAGTATTATCTTCTTCAAACGTCCCGGAATAGTACTAACTGAGTGTAACAGGAACTAATCCAATCAACGCTCCATTTAGCACTCGCACATTGTTGACAACAAAACTTGCCAAGTTCCCAACTCTCCTCCCAGCGCCCAGCTCCCAGCGAACTACTCAACTCTGAACAACTGAACTTGAACAGTGAGGACGCGGCGTAACTTTAAGTGCCGTTTACTCGAGGAACATTTTGTTCAAAACCTCTAGTGCTGAACTCAAAAGTGCTTCTGCAGCGAGCTCTACTGGGGTTCTCTGGGTTCTAACGCGCGCAGAAGCCGTATTAGCTCTACTTTTCGAAAGGCATTTAATGTCCCCGGACTTTTTAACCAAGACTTCCGCTGATGGAAAGCCGGGATTCCAACTCCGCAGAGATCAAAATAGGGTTTCCCCTGTGTTTTGGGATAAGTAGCGAGGCTCCTCCCCTAAAAAAATGAATATGGAAGTTAACAATGAATAATGAAAGTTAACAAACTTATTATTTATTTTGTCTCTCTTAATTTGATCACTGTAGTCTAGAATTGTCTCCAGTGTACTGGTTCCTCCCACGTGGGATGGTAATGGATCTGCCATTGTGCGAACTGGATCCTGTGACTAAGCTTAGAACGAGCGCGAACGAGCTTAGCCTATGTACATAAAATTTTAATGTCATGTTCGCGTTCATACAGGATGACTTTTGGGTCGTGACTCTAACATATAACAATATGTTCTAACTCGATAAATGATTTTTAAATAATCACGACGAAATTTATAATCAACATAGTGAGCTTTTATCTACAGATAGATAGATAGATAGATAAATCACTTTATTCACTTTTTACAATACACGTTTGACAGGAAATCAATTAATTAAGCAGAAGTACATAAAAATGCATTATTATTATTAGTATTATTATAAGTCTTTATTCCAGAAAAAAATAAATCTTTCCATATACACAGCATACATAAAATATAAAACAAATCTTTTGAATATTAAAAGATAATTAACATGCATATAAACAATAAGAAAAAAACAGAGGAAAAGAAAAAAAAATCTCTTTTCTGAGATCTATGTAATAAATTGCATTTTGGCATACGGCCGTTGTAATTCAGCCCACTGTCGGTGGATCGGGCTCGCGAGCCACGAGCGCGCGGCGCACACGACGGTGTTGGTGGAGGCGCGCAGGCGCTCGGCGGCGCCGGCCGTCACATGACGCACGAGTCCGTCCTACCCGGGCAGGCGCGCCGACACGAACATCTCCGATGCGCTACACCAGCGCGGCAGGCGGCTTAGGCATATACTATGGTTTAGGGCTCTCCAACCGTTGTAAACAGAGAAAAGGCTCTGACTCAGCAAAGTGTTGCAGAGGATCTACAACGCTGATATTCTGCCAGAACCTTGCTAACTACTAATACAAGCCTTAACTAAAAAATTAATTAAAATTATCGTTATAATAAATTTTACATGGAGAAGAAAAGCTTGTGATGCATAAAATAAATATTTGATATAAAGAAAGAAGAACTAGAAAACACATTTGCCATCACATCGCTAGGCACTAATTGCTAAGTGGGTTAACTAGGATAAAATAAACAATGAAAGTGAGAAGAAAAGGTCGCCGAAAGTTCAGGTTAAGTTAGGGTAGGTAGGTACCATAATTGGTTGTTAGCACGGGAATTACATTACAGCATAACATTCCTAACCAATTGGCAAATCTTAGGTTACTTTATTGCCTCACGACCCCGCAGTAACCCTGTATAAGTATTGAAATGTACCTAGAAAGTAGAGAAGCATAGCAAGCATAGCATTATAGATTTATAGCATATCATTCGTACGTACGTTACCTTTGGCTGAAATGTGTCTCAAAAGTGAGTTAATTAATTAATTGTCTGGTCTAATTGAATCTTGATTCGACTTTGGAAACGAAGTCGAAACGACAATAAAAGCACGTTGTGAACAAAAACTAAACTAAGATGTCTCACAGCGTGTGAACTAGCCGTAGCAGGGCGACCACGTCGAAGGCTAACACTAAGTATATCCAGATTATTCCAGATGGACATTCCTAAAATGCTGGGTTTTACTTTATGGGAGTTTTATAAGCATAATGTATAGGTACGAACCCTGGATATCATATCTTGTCGAGTGTATTTCCTGTAACTATAGGATATCATGTAAGAGCTCCGTGGTCTAGTGGGTTTCATGCTTGCCTCTCAAGCAGGAGGTGCGGGTTCAAATCCCGGTGCTGATCATGTACCAATGAGACCTCATTACATACACGAACACTCTAACGGTGATGGAAAACATCGCAAGGAAAACCTCATTAATCCATAGCTGCGGCGATGGGCTAGCCCCCTGTCACGCAAAGTGGAGTACTGAATCACGGCTGAGAGTGGGCACAGTGCTGCCTCTGCCACCCCGTATGGGAAAAGGTGTGACGCTATGTATGTGTTGTGTCATGACGGCATAAATCGTACTGCAGATAGTTTTGTTTAAAGACAGGACTGAGTTAGTAGTGTAAGATACAGTAAGATTTATTTCGTTGTAAAATACAGTGATCGGATGGTTGGTAGTCCTAGCTGGCGAGTGAGCCGGCGGGGCGGCGGCGGCGCGGCGGCGGTGTGGTGCGGGGCGGAGGCGTCGCGCTCCACTCGGCACGGGCGGGCGCTGCGCACGCGACCCCAGTGGGCTCGTGGGCTCGTGCGTAGACTCCACGTAGGCTCGGTGGGCTCGGTGGGCCCGGTGAGCTCGATGGGCTCAGTGGGTCATTCACTCGAAAAGCACCAGCCTGTGGGAATCAGGAACTCTCTTTCATTAGTATAGTAAGAACGTCTATAGACCGTGCGTGACACATAAAATAAAAGCTAAAAAATCAAGACAACAACCTACTCCCAGTCTCAGAGGAATTATAGTTGTTCGGCGAACTCAAGCTCGGAACAGACATGTCACATGTTATGTAAAACGAGCAAAAGTGAGGTACGATTTTATGATCCCGAAAAAAACGTGTCTCGAACGCAAACACGCCGCGCGACGACGTCGAGTCTAAGCCGCCATTGTTATCCAATTTGTCACGAAATCATAATATTCTGCAACGCGACACTCGACTCTCGTTTTTTGGAACGCGCGTCATAACATAACACACCATCTGTGTCCAGCCCACGAGGACCCACCCGGTTATTGTTCTCTTACGAAACTTCATAATTTATAGGCGTTTTAATGAGGTATCGGGGGTCAGGGCAAAATGGATAAGTCTGCTGGATAAGGCACGAAAAAATTTAACATAACGGGAGCTTATTGCCTCTTGTTGTTAGCTTGAGGTCGTTGAAGTGACGCAGGTGCATGAAACTGCACTGATATTGTTTATGAAGAAAACCTACCAAATATCACCAGTTCGATGCTCCTTACTTCTAAACTAACAGCTAAGTCCGATTTCACATGGCACTTTTAGAATGATTTATCAAGAGGAAAGGATTTTTATTTTATTTATTTTAAGCGGTGGTGGTAAAAGCCACACAACAAACATTGCTAAATAAGATGCCAACTGTACCTACACGGTATCTTCGATAAAGCTCTGTATACATCAACGATTACAGTCCCTGAGCCCAAACCCCTCCGGAGAAACCTCGGCGTGCAACAGATAAGACTTTCACTCGGCGGGCGAGCCACGAGCGAGTACATTTGCATACCCGCACCCGCACCCGCACCCGCACCGCACTTACGGCGCTGCTGCGACTGTGCTCAACCACCAGCTACACACCACAGTAATAGGTACGCAACCCGGAGTAACACAACCAATGATCATGAACCTACAGATTAGCGTAATTTTGATTCGGGGTTTAATGAGTGCTTTCGGAAAACAGTTGTAGGAGTAAGCAGTCGCGTCGTCGGGTGGTTTATCTACCAACTACGCAAACCCAAATTGTTGATGACTTAAAGCTCATCTCCTTGTCACGTTCATAACGGCAAAGGGAAGAGATGAATGAAACGCACTAATGTTATTTTGATTTAGGTACGACCCGTCATTGCAAGGTCTGGTGCGACCTGACAGTGTAAAACGGACCATAAATGTGGTAAAATGTCACGTCCATCCCGCGCCCTGCTCCATGTAGTCACGCACTTTATAAACCGCGTGAGGAGCTCATCGCTCAGCCGCGTCGTGTAGAGCGCCCCCCCCCCCCCCCCCTTAGGGGCTGATAGCAACTCACTATCGCTACTAAATGATACTTCTCTTGCATATATTCGCTGATATTTCCGGTTTCAATCGGTTTTTGGGTACCGTCTTCGAAGAGTACAAATCGGGACCATTGTTTTTCCCTGTTCGTCCGTCTGTCCGTCAGCGAGGTGTATCCCATGGACTGACATAGATAAGGGAGTTTAATTATTACAGAATGTGTCTCTCTGATGCCGCTGCAGTAACAGCACGCATAAAACCTTTTTTTCGGTTTTTCTTGCGATGGTGAGGAACCCTTCGTGTGTGAGTCCGACTCGCACTTGACATTTCTTATTCATTCTGTTTTTAGGGTTCCGAACCTTAAAAGGATAATTGAAACAAAAAGTAAACTTTAGAAAAAACCGACTTCCACAAAACCTATTTGATTAGATTGAGTTTAATACAAACTGTAACCCCTTATCCCCCCCCCCCCTTGGGGAATTAATTTTGTCAAATCTCATATCAGTGCTACAAATACAAATACAAAATATTTATTCAGCTGATTGGGTTTAACTATACAAGTTGCTTGTGGACCCCACACTAGGTTTAACCTGTCACGTGGAGTCCTGGCCAAATTACAAGTTTACATAAACTAATTAGTTGCTAACTAACTACGTTACTTTATTCGTATTTAATAGTAAAGACGAAAATAATTAAGTTTTTAAGTTTAGAAAGTAAAATGAAATAAAACTAAAAATTTACACCACACCACGCTACTAGGAACCCCTGTACAAAGTTTCATGGCTCTAGGTCCATCGGTTTAGGCTATGCGTTGCCTGCCCGTCAGCCACGCATTGTATTTGTACCTGATATTGAGCAGATCTGGTGGCCATATGTGGTCTTCATCAGCAGTTCCGCATCACAATATTATGCTTACCATGTGCATTTGCATGAGTTATTATGAAAAACACAAAAATCACTATATGTCTGCCTATAATATTTGAAGAGTTCCCTCGATTTCTCCAGCATCCCATCATCAGATCCTGACCTGGTGTCAATGGGACCAATGGGAAGGTAAACACTTTCAAACAAAAAAATAATTTTCCAAATCGGTCCATCCGTCTAGGCGCTATCGAGGCACATACATAAAAAATAAAAAAAATAAAAAACAAATATCCGGACGAATTGTAAACCTCCTCCTTTGGGAAGTCGGTTAAAAAAGGAACCCCTATAGGATCACTTTGTTGCCCGTCTGTCCGTCCGTCCGTCCGTGCACGTGTCAAGACCTTTATATCAAGAACGCGTGGACGTATCCATACAAATTGTTAAGGTCTGTAATTGCATAACACTGTGAAAAAAAATTGGTTGCCTGTAAAGTCGGTATACGGGCGAAAGTTTTACGTGACAACGACTTTGAGTGGTAAAATAATTTTAATGTGAATATTTATTCGTATAGTAGGAAGAAGGATGAAATAATAGTAACAATTTAAAACATTTATTTATACAAAGAATTATATTTAAAACATTAATTTATACAAAGAATCTCGCACTGAATTTCATATTAACAAAATTTTATTTTTACCTTTACACATACATACGTATTTATATACAAATATACATACAATAACTTGCAATACGACGCGTGCCTTTCACTTTTTATGTCTGTCTCTCTCGCTCTTAGGCGGGCTAACCATGCCCGAGTGGAAGGGACGCGTGCCTCTCACTCGCTCTCATTGTGAGCGCATAACGTGAGCGGAGCGTAACGCAGTTTCTTGAAGTGTCACCCGGCAAACCAATTTATAAGACGTTGTCACGTCAAAAACAATCTTCTAGGTCAACGCAGTCGAACGCTACGATTGTTTATGCTGTAAAATTGTTGGATTTTCATAGTAATCGCAATGGACCCAAAACCTATAGGGTACTTCCCGTAGGCCTACAATCATGAAATTTGGCATAATGCAAGGTCTTTAATGCAAGGTATTTATGTATGTAAGATATCTATTTTTAAATAGCATTGAATAGTATTCGTAATGGACAAATAGTATTCAGTTATACCTCAAATGCGTTTGTTAACTTTAAGAGTAAGTAGTAGGAGTTTAAAAGTAAGTACTTAATTTATAAAAATAAATAAATAGGTAATTATAATCTATGTATAAATGTAATCGATGGAACCCTATAATTGGCTTTATCTCTTTAGTCTTTGTAGTAACATTTTTTGTAAAGATAAATGCTGTTGGCTTCCTGAATAAATAAATAAATAAATTTATGGCCTTCGGAGGGCAAAGGGCTAGTCCGACCTTACTCATGTAGTCCGACCTTACTCATGTAGAGCTCTATAATAGTCCGACCTTACTCATGTAGAGCTCTATAATAGTCCGACCTTACTCATGTAGAGCTCTAAATAGTCCGACCTTACTCATGTAGAGCTCTATAATAGTCCGACCTTACTCATGTAGAGCTCTATAATAGTCCGACCTTACTCATGTAGAGCTCTATAATAGTCCGACCTTACTCATGTAGAGCTCTATAATAGTCCGACCTTACTCATGTAGTCCGACCTTACTCATGTAGAGCTCTATAATAGTCCGACCTTACTCATGTAGAGCTCTATAATAGTCCGACCTTACTCATGTAGAGCTCTATAATAGTCCGACCTTACTCATGTAGAGCTCTATAATGGAAAAGGCTAGTCCAATCTTACTCATGTAGATAGAGCTCTACATGAGTAAGGTCGGACTAGCCCCTACTCATGTAGAGCTCTATAATAGTCCGACCTTACTCATGTAGAGCTCTATAATGGAAAAGGCTAGTCCAATCTTACTCATGTAGATAGAGCTCTACATGAGTAAGGTCGGACTAGCCCCTACTCATGTAGAGCTCTATAATAGTCCGACCTTACTCATGTAGAGCTCTATAATAGTCCGACCTTACTTATGTAGAGCTCTATAATAGTCCGACCTTACTCATGTAGAGCTCTATAATAGTCCGACCTTACTCATACTCATGTAGAGCTCTATAATAGAAAGAATAGAATATAAATTATTTACTTAGTAAAACGTTACACTAAAAAGCTAAGTTAAGCTGCTTAAGCTAAGTTTTAATTAAAGCTTCTCGAACTGAATATACGAGTACTAATAGGGACCTTTAAGGAGCTTGTTCCCTCTTACAGCTCAAGTTAATTCTATGTTCTCCTGTAGCCCTTATATCAAGGACCATAAGGTCTATATAGTGGGATTGCAATTAAAATTTGCAGGCGATGTATTTCTAAAACGACGTATCGTTTGTTGTAAACAAGCTGTAGCAGGACCAGCCTCTGTTGGCAGTTGAGAAGCTGAAGCTAACGAATCCAAATAAAAGCTACAAAAGTTTCTGAATGGTTTGAGCGACAACACAATAGGGGTTAAGATCTAAGCTGTTGCTGCCCTTATCTCCCCGCAGCGCAGCCCAGCAGAGGCGAGACGTAAGTAAGTAAGTAAGTAAGTAAGTAAGTAAGTAAGTAAGTAAGTAAGTAAGTAAGTAAGTAAGTAAGTAAGTAAGTAAGTAAGTAATCTTTATTCATAGTAAAAATATACATAACAAGGAGATACTTATGTCGAATACAATCATAACTAGGCTCACAAGGTAGCCTGTATTTATGAAGTAGGTCCGGGCCTCTTACGAGGATCGTGACAGTGAATCGGTGGCGTCATGATTTAAGCAATTAATGTGATTAAAAGCAAGAAATATTGAAAATAAAAACAAGAAATGTTAAATTATTAAACCATGTGCTCAACGATTATGTTCCCTCAGAAGGAAGGTAACAGCGGTGCCGATAGATCCTTATATATTTAAGTGTATGCTGTTTTACACATTAGATATCAAGATCTTCTTTGAGAGGTTAATAACTTTAGGCACGTGCAGCTTCAATCGTGTGAGACATACCCTTAGGTATATAATATAGGTTAAGGAGCATTATATCTAAGTTTATTGACACAACATTTAGCTGTACTTACATCAAACGGGCTTAGCGGAAATTCGTACTTTCTATAGGTACTCTGGTAGAGTTCTCTGTCAGAGTTCTCTCTCAGGTGGTGAGCTAACAGAAGGGAGACAATTCATAGTTCACGATTGACGTCGAATGTCTATGAGTGTCATTAATATCCTTGTACCAACCATGAATGACGTCATTTGGTCGCACGTACTGTTGTAGGTTCTAACGAGACATAAAACCGCAGGTCGATGCGTCTGCGTTTGATAGTGGACGCCAGGTAGACTCGAATACCTGACTACAGAAAAGAATGAACAATAATATACCTGTGGCGCCAAAAATAACGCTTGTTTACTTCACACAGTTCATAACGACCTTCTCACAGAAGTTTGAAACAATGTAGGAAACTTATATTTTTAGAGCCTTTTGTGTGAAGTCGTGTATCATATCTGCAAATATGTAGCTAAATCAGATTTTTATACCATACTAGCATTAAACCCGCAACTTCGTATATGGGTAGTTTACACTTTTTGGTCGCATTTTAATACGGTTGCGATTAATTTGCAAAGTCGAGAAGCGTCCGAATCAATCAATTTATCATTATCACATAGAATCGAGTCAACCATCAGATACCGTCTCTCGGACCGGATGATGCCTCACCTAACACACGGTCTTTTCCGATGTGCAAGTAGGTACCGCTAGGTCACTGACACCTTTTCATCGAAATTCCTACTAATATCCTTCCAAAAAAGCCGTAATGCATGATGCAGTTCCGCATCACAATATTATGCTTACCATGTGCATTTGCACGAGTTATTATGAAAAACACAAAAATCACTATAGGTCTGCCGTCTGCCTATAATATTTGAAGAGTTCCCTGGATTTCTGCAGGATGCCATCATCAGATCCTGACCTGGTGTCAATGGGACCAATGGTCCATCCTTCAAGGCGTAATCGGTGTACATACATAAAAAAAATATATCCCGACGAATTGTAAACCTCCTCCTTTTGTGAAGTCGGTTAAAAATCAACCTCCTTGTAACAGTAATTAGATTGTTTCTGGGACAGTTTCCCTAAAAATCCAACAGAGGACTCTGAAAGTAAACAGATTTTTAGAATATCCTATACTCTGTCTATTTGCTCCTTTGCCTATTTACCTTTGTTTTAAGACTATGTATCACATTGTTTTCCGTGCAATAAAGAAATTATGAATTATGAAATTATAATGTTCTTCTAGCCATGTGACGTTCTCATCAGATGTTCAAGTGGTCAAGTCTCAGTAGAAGAAACATTCGAAAAAATCGGTTCAAATTAAGAACACAACCCCGTTCATATTTTCTGAGCTCTGGGATTTATGTGACAACAAAAGTAAAATTCGACTATCATGCCAAGTAATAGAGCATATAATCAAATGACTCCCCCGTGACCCTCCATACAAACTTTAGAGGTCTTTTTGACCCACTTAGGGTCCGAATTAAGCAAAATCCGTTCTTAGCGAGCGGTTTTGTAATAATAAGAAGATATTCCCATCAATAGAATCTTTCTAGCTGCACCCGTTTCGCCGGTTTTTTGATCAGTCAGGACTTACTCTTTTATATAAAGATATTGCAATTCTTTGGATCTAAGCCATCCAGGTAGGTATCCTCTCTAAAGTATGTCGTACCATGTAGATGGATGTAGATTATTGTAGATCCACCGTACATTCTACCTACTGTTTATAGGATACCATTAGCGCTCTCTTAACGGTCAAGGACAATCCAGAGTTTCATAGCATCCGCTTATTCAGCAAGTACCTGCGGGCACCTTGTATCATTCGGATAAGGTTCCAGTGTTTTGCGATTTGCCACACATTATAATTCAAACTGAGGTTCGGGGTCAACGGCCTGCAATGCAGATGCGGCTCGCCACGAGGTTCACACGTCGTCGTCGGCGCGCCACTGCCGCCTCAAGCGACAGACGGCAGCGGCAGCGGGGGCGGATGCGGTACAATGTCTGTGCTCTTCGATTCGGGAAGTGAGTGTATAGTATCTGTGTTGTTACTTTTATTTATTTATTCATATGACATCTCCGAGTAGGAACGTCACAGGCATATATCCAAATTTCTTAACCAGTTGGTGGCGTCATTTGTTAAGGAGATGAAGTCATCGGGGTCTCCAGGGTAAGCCCGAAGGGGGCATTCTTGAACTATGTGCTCAACTGTCTGGAGCTCGGCACCGCAGTCGCAGCTTGGAGACGCAGACCAACCGCAGCGGTATCTGTAGTAGGCGCTGCGTCCGTGACCTGTTCGGATTCTATTCAGTCGGCACCACTCCCGACGGGGCAATTCGGAGCCCGGTACATATGCGCCTGGGCGAATGCGGTCGCTCACGACATCCCCCATCTCAGTTTGCCAGCATTTAGTCCAGTCGCCCTTGAGGTTGAAATTTTCCCTAGCTAGGCTTAGCGCGAGGCGGCAGGGAGCATGTCGTGACTTCAGTCTCTGGTGTTCGGGCTGTAGGAACTCCTGGCGGCATGGCAGGGCAACGTTGTTGGAGATTTTGGCATGTTCTCTCATTAAAGCCGCTCTCCTACGGATGTTCGGGGGGGCTATGTTTGAGAGGACCGGGAGCCAGGGTGTAGGGGTGGAGTTCAGTGTACCAGATATACACCTCATGGTTTTGTTGAGCTCCACGTCCACTAGCGCGGCATGCGCGCTTTCCAGCCAGACTGCCGCGCAGTATTCGGCGGTTGAGTAGACGAGGGACAGAGCTGTCGTACGTAGGCATGCCGCATTTGCACCCCATGAGGTGCCAGTTAGTTTGGAAAGTATGTTGTTCCTTGTCTGGAGTTTTCGTGATACATTTGATAGGTGGTTTTTGAATGTAAGTGATCTATCCAGTGTTATACCAAGGTATTTAGGGGCAAAATTGTGTGACAGTGGAACCCCATTCCATTCTACGTTGAGACGACGGTTTGCTAGGAGGTTGTGGAGATGAAAGCAGCTGGTCTCTGTCTTAGCGGCACTGGGAGTCAGACGCCAGGTTTTGAAGTAGTGGCTCAGAACTGGTAGGTCTTTGGACAGAGTGGTCTCGAGGTGATCAAACTCTTTGTGTTGAACCACCAGGGCGATGTCGTCGGCATAAACGAACTTTCTTGAAAAGGTGGCTGGAAGGTCATGGATATACAAGTTGAATAGGCTCGGAGCGAGCACGGAGCCTTGTGGTAGGCCGTTGTTTAGTTTTCGTTGACCACTTGTGCTGTTTCCCAGGTGCACCCGGAAACGTCGCTCCGAAAGCATATTTGAGATCAGCCTCACTACCTGTAGGTTAGGGACTACTGAAAGCAGTTTATATAGCAATCCCTGTCTCCATACCGTATCGTACGCCGCAGTCAGGTCTATGAAGACCGCCCCCGACTTTAGGCCTCTTTGAAAGCCAGCTTCTATATGCGTGGTAAGTGCCAGCACCTGGTCGGAGCAGCTTCGACCAGGGCGGAAGCCCGCTTGTTCCGCGGGCACTACTTTTTCTATTAAAGGCGCTATACGACGGAGTAGTACTTTCTCCAGGAGCTTGAATGAGTTGCTAAGTAATGCAATTGGCCGGTAGCTTGGAGCCTCAGCGATCGGTTTACCAGGTTTAAGTAAAGCTATTATTTTTGATTCTTTGAACGCACGTGGAAGCTTGCTGGTCTGTAATATCTTAGTGTAGAATGATGCAAGCCAGCGACGTGCATTTGGCCCGAGGTTAGTCAGGAATTCGTTGTAGATTTTATCATATCCCGACGCCTTCCCCGGGTTTAAATCTTTTAGAGCCTTTGCTATCTCATCTGGTGTGAAAGGGTCGGCTAGGTCATCCACGGGAACTAGACTGGTTTTGAGTTCCTTGAACAATCTTTTGATCTTACTGGTGGCAGTACTGTCACTTTTGGCACGCGATGTCTCAACTATTCGGTTGGCAATTGAGTTAGGATGAATTGGGTTACTAGTGGATTTGGGAGGGGCAGCTGATTTCCCGGTAAGCTTGTTTAGGACACGCCAGGCTTTTCTGCTCGATCGTTTAAAGTCCATTTTTTCGACTGTGTTCTTCCATAGGTTCATGCGGTTGGTGTTTAAGGATTGTAGCAGTTCTGCCCCCACATCACACTCTCCTGTTTTGAGGTATTCGTCGTACAAACGGTCGCTCTCTTTGCTCCATCCTGGGATGTATTGCTTGCGGTAGCCTCTTGCGATGCAGCATTTTGCAGTCCTTATGATGAGACCAGCAAAACGATCGTAGTTATCGGGTTCAGCCGGAATAAACCTTACGGCGGCATCAACTTTTGCGGCAAATTTAGTCCAGTTAGCCTTTTGGAAGTTCCACCGCGGAAGAGGTACGGAGTTGACGAGGGGGATGTTCATGCCGATTTCCGTCAGTATGGGTCTATGCTGGCTGTTAGGGAAGTTGCTCTGGACGGTGCGCGTCGCGGCGAGAGGTTGGCCTGAGGTTGGGTCTCTTGAAACAAAGGTGAGATCGGGGTTGTAGTCTTTTTTCCATCGGGCTGAGTGGAAGGAGCCTCTGTCTTTGGCGTTAAAAACCAAGTGCAGGTTTTGACCTTCAGCCCACTGCGCAAGCGTGATGCCGTTGTTGTCATCCGAGGTGTAGCGCCAGTTTGTGTGGTGACTGTTAAAGTCACCTGTATAGATGCAGGGATGGGCGAAGGTTGGGATCACCTCAGCAGGCCAAGGGACCAGAGGTGGCTTATAGGTGTTAACTATAGTCAGACCATTCACATTTATAGCGGTAATGAAGATGTTGTTTGTGTCATCATGGTGTGTTAGTAACACATTTTGCAGGTTCTCTCTGGCGTATGTGGCAGTACCGTATTTGGAGTGGTTGAGTGCCTTGATCAGGGTGTATCCCTGTAAGTTTCCCCTGCAGCCGATGTCCTCATCATCCCTGGTATGTGTCTCCTGTAGGCATACGATGTCAGCATTGAGGTCTTTTAATAGCTTTTCAAGGTAGTCACTTTTTGCTCTACTTGTTCCTTCAATATTTAGTTGACATATTCGGACAGATGGCCCGATGTCAATAGTCCGAGGGCTCTTAGAAGAGACTTTTGGTAATTGTATATGCCTGGTTTTGTTCATATTGGCTGCGAGGTCTTAACTAATGTTTCGACAAGTGCAGCTGCCAGTATTTGGTTACTCGTTTAGCACCACCCGGGGGACACGTGCAGGGTAGCAAAGGGTATTCTACCTGCGGACGTGAGTAACCATCGCCCCGTGTTGTTACTAACGCTTGATGATGACCAATAAGGAATGAAAGATCTTTGTTGATGACAAGTTCTTTGCATTTAGTTGGGTAGAGCTGGCGCTCCCCTGCCACTCATCAGCCCAGAGAAGACGAAGACTTGGAAGACTGCATGTATTCCGAAAGCTTCTGTTCACATCAGGGAGAGCCGACAAAACTGACGTAGCTTTTACCGGACATTCAGCCAAGATCTCTGAAGGGTCGGCGGAGACATATTCAGATTGGGTCGGACCGGTCATTGAACTACTATTAACCGGTAGCTTAAAATGTGAAAAGCAAGATCCGATAGTCGGTTGTGTATGCTAGAACATACATGTTGTGTATGCTAGAACATACATGCTATGCCCGCGTTCAGACTCAGTAAGGTTGCTCATTCTTTTATGGGAGTGTGTGTTACTTTTTAACCGACTTCCCAAAGGAGGAGGTTTACAATTCGTCCGGATGTTTGTTTATTTTTTATGTATGTGCCCCGATAGCGCCTAAACGGATAGACCGATTTGGAAAATATTTTTTTATTTGAAAGGGTTTACCTTCCCATTAGTCCCATTGACACTAGGTCAGGATCTCATGATGGGATCCTGGAGAAATCGAGGGAACTCTTCAACTATTATAGGCAGACCTATAGTGATTTTTGTGTTTTTCATAATAACTCGTGCAAATGGACATGGTAAGCATAATATTGTGATGCGGAACTGCTGATGAAGACCACATATGGCCACCAGATCTGCTCAATACTAGGTACAAATACAATGCGTGGCTGACGGGCAGGCAACGCATAGCCTAAACCGGTGGCTTATATTTGGACTTCAAGTTCGCTCGCTCACGTCACTTGGACTGGTCCACGAAATAAAAAGTCCACCTACACAATGAGTTCTCGAACTAATCTGAGGTTATTTGAAGTGTTTTTTGTTGGGATTTAAATTAGCTGTCTTGTAACGAGCTGGGCCAACTGACGCGAGGCGGAAATTTGGTCGGAGCATACATTTGTGTAGAAAACAGCTACACTAATAAAATAATAATCAGAAGATATTTTTGTATTTGAATGGTATCGACTAAACTATAAAAATGTGTTCTATGTATGACATAAAACCATTTGAAGGAATCTTATTTAACCTCCTGAGAATCGGGGGTAGTAATTTTGTCCCAGGACATCCAAAAAGTTAATTTTTTTGTTCGAAATATGCTGTACCATGCCAAAATAGTTTCAAAAAGAAATGAATTATTTACCTTCTCCTGGCCGAAAAGGAAAAAAAATTACATTAAAATTAGGGGAAATCAAGTTCTCATCCCCTTGCAATAGACATTAATTGACGTCTTAGTACCCACTGTCAAAGTCAAAGGACTCTTTTGTCCAGAAGCGACTGGGCGTGTTAAAGCGTGTAAAAATAAACTGAGTTATAGATTACTTGATAATATGTTGGTGCTAAGTTTATTTGTCTTCAATGACAAAGTTACCAGAACTTGTAAATATTTACTTAAGAAATTAATTTCTTTCGAATTCTGGGTACATAACATATACAATACAATTCTACGCCTGCGCTGAGGTTTATTTTTAGTATAGAAACAGACAACATTGCATACATATTTATGTGTAAACACACATGTGAGATAACCATCAAATAAGCTTATAGATGTATTTTGATTAAAACTCCAAAACGACACAGGATGAACGAGGTCTTGAATACGAGACGAGACAGAGCTCTCAGATATCAACAAAAAGGCAAAAGTTTGTAGACAGTATCAAATATCTTATATTTTCCCAAAATTAACACTACTATCTATAATTTATCTATAAATCTTTAATCCATAATTATTGAAAATGTTGCGAGTATATCTCCTATACTCAAAAGAGGGAAAAATAGCACTAGACTTATATCACAAAACTTCGCAAATGCCAGGGTTCCAAACTTCTTCGCGTTGCTGAGATCCAGGATTGCAGTATTCTGGGAATCCCTACGGACGGTCCGACAATGGTATCCCGGGGATTATAGTGAATAACATCCACAGGAATAAAATCCTGCAACACTGGGCCTCCGTGCACAGGGAGGGAAATAGATAATTGAAACAAAAAGTAAATTAGAAAAAACCGACTTCCACAAACCCTATTTGATTAGATTGAGTTTAATACAAACTGTAACCCCTTATCCCCCACCCCCATTGGGGACTTAATTTTGTCAAATCCCATCTCAGTGCTACCCCACGCTACTAAGGAACCTCTGTACAAAGTTTCATGGCTCTAGTTTCACCGGTTTAGGCTATGCGTTGCCCGTCAGCCACGCATAGTACATTGTATTTGTACGTGTAGTATTGAGCAGTTCTAGTGGCCATGTGTGGTCTTCATCTTCAGTTGCAGTCGCACCAAAATATTATGCTTACCATGTGCATTTGCACGAGTTATTATGAAAAAAATCACTATAGGTCTGCCTATAATATTTGAAGTGTTCCCTCGATTTCTCCAGGATCCCATCATCAGATCCTGACCTGGTGTCAATGGGACCAATGAGAAGATAAACCCTTTCAAACAAACAAATAATTTTCCAAATCGGTCCATCCGTCTAGGCGCTATCGGGGCACATACATAAAAAAAATCATCCGGACGAATTGTAAACCTCCTCCTTTGGGAAGTCGGTTAAAAATAAGACTGTGCTTGACATTTATTTATCATTATTTTAGTATGATTTTAATTTAATTTTATGATATTTTTTACATGTTTTAGAATAATTTATATGGACCTATTGGACTGAAATAAAGAACTTTATTTTATTATTAATTCATTTTGTTTGCTCTGCTAAGTACAAATACTACCTAACCTACCATTATTTGTATTCTTGTGTCTTATGTAATGTGTGAATAAATAAACTATTTGATTTGATTTGATATTCATGTTTATGTTCTCCCTTTTTAGGGTTCCGTTAGAGAAACAAGGAATAGATTAGTTTTATTTCGAGGCCATTAAAGCTTGGTGCAGCACCATCGAAAAATTGCAAATACCACAAGATGGCGCTAAGATCTATAGGATTTATTTTAAGATTAGCGCCACCTAGAAGTACGTTATCTGAAACCATGGCATTTAAAGTACAAATCTTACTCCTCACGCTATCCCTTTTATGCGAAGGGTTACTAATTCTAATTTGTATGGGATGAGCACCCAGTGGTACTACACTAATATATTTGGTATTAAATCAATATGGTGTAGTACTCAAAGAGTTTGCATCCTTCTTTTATTTAAGGTAGTACTACACTGTAGAGCAGACTACCACCACAACCCGCACCGCACAGTCTCCCGGCCCTGTCCCCTGTCCCCTGTCGTCTACAAATACAGATTTTATCCATTCAATACTTTTCAAGTAAATTAGGACTATTAGATACTTAGGACTTAATGTTAGACGCTAATCTATTGCAACTCAAGCCTACTTTAGCTCTCGTAGTTGTATCTACTTTCAAAGCTTTGGCATAAATGAAAGCTTTCAGTACTTAGAGACCCGGATTAACTCCGACGATAAAACTAGTATAGACACAGACTAACATTCAGTAACGTACACTCAGGCCTAGTGTTATTCTAATGAATATTTAATTCTGAGTATCTATTTGAAAGAAAGAAAGAAAGAAGAAAGAAATGGCGTTTATTACACAACAGACCATAGGTAGTGAGTGCCGCGGTGTGTTCTTTCCCTCTGCTGTGCAAAAGGCCCTAACTCAGCATTGTGCTGAGGGCGGGGGCCCTATACAAATAATGGTAGGTTTTCAGTTAGTGCCAGTAGTGATCGCGCGTGCCATCTGCTAAGGTTGTGTACGTAAATACTTGTATACTTATATTATACTATCGATACATAAATACAGAACTAACATGTAAAATTGGTGTATGTATGGTGTATGTTTATATTTTGACATAGACTATATGGAACTAAAAGCACTCATAAATCAATTTAAATAAAGAAGACCTAGATTCTTACTTGTGTAAAGAATGAAAAAGTGAAATTGTGCAGTATAAAATATATATTAAAATAAATAAATACTTTTTAGCGTTAAAGGTTGCGTTGAAGAATTCTAACAGGGAATGGTAGCCTCTGTTGTTGAAGAAAATGTGCCTTGAGCATGCGCCCAAAGACATACCTACTGGGAGCTTCATGGACTGCTATTTGCTAGTTGGTTAGAATGATTCAGATTAAAGATTTGATTGTGGATTTGAATATACATTTTTGCTAAACATACTTGACATTTATATTCGGATCAAATGATCAAACGATCAAAGACGAGAGAAAAAACGCGACAAAAATAATTTTGGTTTAATGGATCTTCTGATAATCAGAATCTGATATCAGAAGTTCTGATATCGCTCAGCTATTTATGATTAAAATGAAAATGAAATGAAAATGAAAGTTTCTAAGGAAGAGACACTTTAATCACTTTCACTTTGTTTTGTCGTAAGATTTCAATGTTCGTTTTGACCATCCAAGAAACACACATTTTATTGCATGTACTTACAGAGAGAACAATGTTCATAAGTAGCTTGCTGGTAGTTCCGTGCGTGTTACAGTAGGTATTGAGCTTTTTGTATTGCTTGGGTGGCATAGGATCGCCGGAGTTAACAGCTGAGAAAAAATAGATTATGCATCAGAATAGGGAAGGCAAACATATCAGACTGGACAAAGGGTGTATTTCGTTTGGACTCACCCATCGGGCCCGTGCTTGCGGGAGCTCGACCCGTTCTTGCCAGCGCCGGGCTCGTCATGGCCGTAGCCGTATCCGCTCTGGCCATAGCTCTTGCCGGTGCCGGACCTTTTCTGTTTGGCGCCGCATCCGCAGTGGCCGGAGCTTGACCCGTCCTTGCCAGCGCCGGGCTCGTCATGGCCGTAGCCGCACTCGCTCTGGCCATAGCCGTGCCCGCTCTTGCCAGTGCCGGTCGTTTTCTGTCCGGAGCCTTTTCCGTACTTGCCAGCACCGGGCTCGTCATGGCCGTAGCCGTACTCGCTCTGGCCATAGCCGTGCCCGCTCTTGCCAGTGCCGGTCGTTTTCTGTCCGGAGCCTTTCCCGTACTTGCCAGCACCGAGCTCGTCATGGCCGTAGCCGTACTCGCTCTGGCCATAGCCGTGCCCGCTCTTGCCAGTGCCGGTCGTTTTCTGTCCGGAGCCTTTCCCGTACTTGCCAGCACCGGGCTGGTCATGGCCGTAGCCGTACTCGCTCTGGCCATAGCCGTGCCCGCTCTTGCCAGTGCCGGTCGTTTTCTGTCCGGAGCCTTTCCCGTACTTGCCAGCACCGGGCTGGTCATGGCCGTAGCCGTACTCGCTCTGGCCATAGCCGTGCCCGCTCTTGCCAGTGCCGGTTGTTTTCTGTCCGGAGACTTTCCCGTACTTGCCAGCACCGGGCCCGTGGTGACCGGCTCTTGTCCCGCGCGTCAGAGCGAGGCTGCTGTCTCCCGAGGAGCCGTAGCCGCTGTCAATCAGTTTACAACATTAGTGCCTTTTCACACATCCCGGTTGCCGGGTAGCCGATGCCGGCGAATCGGCGTCATATACCTGCGCCTAAAAGTTTACAAGCAGTATAAGCGGGATTCACTTGTTAATATGACTTGCCCGTATACTTTTAGACGCAGGCGACCGTACGTATACGCTTTCATCCGAACCGGCGATTAGATTGTGCGCGGCGTAACTTGCCGGGAAATCATATGAATTCGTTACCGGTTAGCCGGCACCGGCTATCCCGCAACATTTAAGCTAAGTTCATTCATATAGATAGCGTAAAGATCGTCATTCATTTAAACAGCGTAAAATTCGTAATGTATACAGCGGTGATTCTATTCAGTAGCTGTAAACTTACTTCTTTATTCCAGCCAGTCCAGACGACGCGACGGAGCACGAGCACAGAAATTCACAGAGGTAACTTCTGAACGTGCTGCTCAGGAACAACAGCCCGAGGCTGGCGGCCAGGCCGCATAGCAACCATTTCTGTTTGTTGTCGGGCGCGTGCACGGCCCCGCTCGCGACCCCGACGGCCGGCTCCCGCGCACGCGCCTCTCGCAGCAGCTGGGCTCGCTGCTGGTCCAGCTCGAGCGAGCGCCGCAGCCGGCTCTCCTCGGCAACGGCCACGCGCTGCAGGCGCACCAGCTCGGCGCGCTCGGCCGCCTCCACGCGCGCCAGCCGCAGCTTCTCCGAGCGCTCCTCGGCGGTGCGGCGCATGTAGGTGGCGCGCTCGTGCGCCACCTGCTCCACTGCGTCGCGCGCGCGCTGTTCCTCCAGCTGCGCCTGCAACTGTTCCTGCGCCACCTGCTCGCGCGCAGCCTCCGCCTGCCGCAGTGCCTGCCGCGCCGCACGCAGTGTCAGCTGCCGCACTTCCTGCTGCACCTCACCCTCGGTGCAGAGACAAGCCGCGTCCGCGTACTGGCACGCCGCCGCCTCCAGGCGCTTCAGGTTGTGGGATACATTGCAGGGCATCCTTCACCCTGCAGGGTGGGATGGTGTTGAGGAGTTACCTGTGCTATGTGTTTATTTCATTTCATGTTATGGAGCCTGTTTTCAATCCATTTTGTTGTGACATTTACATCGTGATCGCCAGCAAAGAGTATATAAACCACGGATCGTTTCATCGAATAGTTCCTATGCCGTTATTTATTTATTTATTTATTATCTTTGGTATACAAAACAGCATTGAAGATAGTACACTTAAATTAATATACAACGGGTGAACGGCTGTCTTCAGCGCCAAAATATGTATACACAGCATGACTTATGTATAAAAAAAAGTAATTATTTAATTTATGCACACAAATCACGTCATTTACTTATGTATAAAAAATCGGTTAAGTGCGGGTCGGTATCGCACACGAAGGGTGCCGTACCATCGTACAACAAATCAAAAGCACTTAAAACAATAAAAAAATAAACAAAAAGAAAATTTTAAAAGTTTATGCCTTCACGAGATTTGAACCGACGACCTCCGGATTGAGAGTCTACATCATACCGGCTGAGCTACAACAACCATGTGGGTTGACGCGAAATATGCTATCATATTTAAATGTGTAGTATATGTGTCTATGACATGGTTGCTATGACAATAAATAAACAGTTTCAGTCAAGATCTCCATTTTGAAATGCGTAAGAGTATCTAAACACGTCTCTTGTATCGGGGCCCCCTTTAATTTGCAATATCTCTCGTATTTCAGTATTTGTGGTTGGTGCGGCAACAGATATACACATTCTGTGAAAATTTCAGCTTTCTAGCTATTACGGTTCGTGCAGACGGACCCGGTGACAGACAGGACGGACGGACGGACGGACGGACAGACGGACAGCGAAGCCTCAGTAATAGGGTCCCGTTTGGCACCCTTCGGGTACAGTATCCTAAAAAGCAATTATCCAACTTATGCACACAAATCACACTAAAAATTGTGTAATCTAAAGAAAATACTAGCAATTTAAAAATAATCCAAAGCAGAATTTAAAACAATTTAAAGAGAATTGTATTGTTATGTAGGCAGCAATGTTTTCCAGTGTTGACACATTACCTAAAATAATCTACCCTAAAGTTAGGGACATTTTCTGTATGGTCTTAGTTGAATTCACATAGTTACAAATTATTCGTTTGTTATCAATTATCATATAAAAAATCAGTACAGTAATAAAAAGCAAAAATACTAAGTATATATATATATATTTATTTACATTTGACAGTAGTTATGCTCATCCAAGAAACTTCTACCCAAGAGATCTTCATCTACCATATCATCCTCGTCATCAGAAGTGTCGCTATCGTCTCCCACTTCAATTATGAACCTGTCCATCTCGCCATCAATAACTGGGCCATCGGCGTAATATTTTTCTTCCACTTTTCTCACGTGCTCACATTTTTTTCTCCATTAATCTTCGGTGATTGTTGGAAAGGCTTCTTCTGTGATTTGGACGATTTGATTAGCTTTTTGACCCACGTTTTTTTCAGCAATTCGTCTTTTTAAGATACTCCATATGAGCTCTATGGGATTTAAATCGCAGTGGTAAGGTGGAAGTCTTACCACTTTATGACCACGCGCTTCCAACATTACATCAGCTTCATAAACGGGCGGCTGTTTGTGCTCATTCACTATTTCTAGTAACTGGCCTTTTACCATAGTTGGCAAGTAAGAAAGAGCATTACTTGTTAACCAGTTTTGTATTTCTGCCTTTCTGCTTGACATTGTTGGTGCTTTGTTAAGCTGTACTGTGTGGTAGGACGCGTTATCCATCACCACAATCGATTGGGGAGGCAAATTAGGTATAAGCTTTTCACTAAGCCACTATTAAAATTAGTTTTATTCATATCATCGTGATAGTCGGCCGCTTGTAACTGAGATCTGAAGATCAAAGCCTGCCTGCCTGCCTGCCTGCCTGCCTGCCTGCCTGCCTGCCTGCCTGCCTGCCTGCCTGCCTGCCTGCCTGCCTGCCTGCCTGCTTGGTTTGAACAAAATAAAACAAGCAGTAAAGATGAAATATTATATATTTTATTAAAAACGGCAAACATAACTTTGTCATTCATACAAACACAGTAATTATTTGCTGGTGAAGAATGTTAGAGGTATTTGGGCTAGGTGTATCAGACGTATTATGATGCTACTAGTTCCTTCATGGGCGAGTCCGACTCGCACTTGGCCACTTTTTTATTGAGTTATCATTATCAATTATCATATTATCATTCACGCAAAATGAGAAACTATTTTGTAAGGGATTCTGAGCAACTTTCATTATGAAACCGATTTGATCAGGGCAACTTTATACTTCACTTCTCCATATAAATAAGCTGATTCACTCAGGCCAAAATGTACTGGGAAGTAAAAAAATAAGTTGCTCTGATCAAATCGGTTTCGTACTAAAAATTGTTTAGAATGTCGAAATCCTCACTTTAACTTCGATCTATATTTTAGAATTATCATTATTTGTAAGAAGACATCAACACATGTTCTCTATTCGTGAACGCCCAGTAAACCTTAGACCCCGGCCTAGATTAGCTGCTACAGAATCTAATCTTGTATTTTTAACCGACTGACTTCCCAAAGGAGGAGGTTTACAATTCGTCCGGAGGTTTTTTATTTTTTTTATGTATATGCCCCGATAGCGCCTAGACGGATGGACCGATTTGGAAATTTTTTTTTTTGTTTGAAAGGGTTTACCTTCCCATTGGTCCCATTGACACCAGGTCAGGATCTGATGATGGGATCTTGGAGAAATCGAGAGAACTCTTCAAATATTATAGGCAGACCTATAGTGATTTTTGTGTTTTTAGTAATAACTCGTGCATTTACGCATAATATTGTGATGCGGAACTGCTGATGAAGACCACATATGGCCACCAGAACTGCTCAATACTAGGTACAAATACAATGCGTGGCTGACGGGCAGGCAACGCATAGCCTAATCCGGTGGACCTAGAGCCATGAAACTTTGTACAGAGGTTCCTTAGTAGCGTGGGGTAGCACTGAGATGGGATTTGACAAAATTAATTCCCCAAGTTACCGTTAGCATTAAACTCAATCTAATCAAATAGGGTTTGTGGAAGTCGGCTTTTCTAAAGTTTACTTTTTGTTTCAATTATTATCATCAGGCACATACAACATGTGCGTTAAAAATATATAATAACTTAATACCTTCTATAAAAAACCTAGATAACTTTAAAGAGTTTGAGGACATAACATAAATTACTAAAGCCAGCCAATATATTTTATAACCTGCAAGACTTTTATGAATACAAATACAAATACAAATACAAAATCTTTATTCAGCTGATCGGGTTTAACTATACAAGTTGCTTGTGGACCCCACACTAGGTTTAACCTGTCACGTGGAGTCCTGGCCAAATTACAAGTTTACATAAACTAATTAGTTGCTAACTACCTACGTTACTTTATTCGTATTTAATAGTAAAGACGAAAATAATTAAGTTTTTAAGTTTAGAAAGTAAAATGAAATAAAACTAAAAATTTAAGCTGAGTAAGACCAACAGTTATAATAATATTAATATGTGTATATTAGAAATAAGAGTGGTATCGTGTGTTTATACATGAGAATGTTATGGATAAATACAGATAATTTAAAATCAGTTATTTTTTCGAGGGATAATGTGAATATGAGCCTACCCAACAAAGATATTGTCAAAATCCGCACAGTGTGATCTGTACCACGATAAGGCAAGCATCTTCCGTAACACAATAAATAGTCACTATTTTGGCGAAAGGCGTAAATCAAACTAAAGGTACTAATAAATGTTCTACTGTAACCTTACTAATTTTCATATTTCCTTAGTAGCATGGCAGCTCCGTTATCAATAGTACGTTATATATTACATTTATTTTTTTCTTTCAATGTAACTAAAATAATAAGATAGGTATTCATTTGTTTAACTATAGGCGAAAACTTGTAATTGGCTTAGACATAAGCATTCTCCTTTACTCAAATAACAATTATAAGCTGTAAGTTTTCCAAATAAGATAAAATAAAATAAAATAAAATAAAATATAAAATGCGTCAGATAAAAAGATAAACCCTATCCTGAGGATGGAAAGATCGGCACTATAAGAAGTTATCTTATGTTTAAATTAATATACCCTAATGTATAGTAATATATAAAGAATAAATGAATAATATTGGATGTCCATAACAAAGTGGTTTCTCATTTTGCGTTAATTCATTTACACCTTGTATAGATCGTAGAAAACTTTACATTATTATTTGAGGATTCGGTCTCATGTATGTTGCCATTAACCTATTGACGCTAGGCTAGTCGCACAACGTGCATGTTTGAGGTTGTGAAATAACGTTTTTTTGGAGCTCATCAGATCGAATGAGTTAATTGCAGACGGATGATATATGCGGATTTCCTCATGAAACAAATCTTTACGCCTTCTCTTTAGCAATATACCGCATGTCGGTTTGTTAGCTTACGTATCACTTGGTGGGTTTGCAGGACGGCGGCAGCGGGCCGCACAGCCGATCCCAGAACGCGCCCCGGGCCCGAGCCCCCCAACCCCGGGCCCTACCCCCCCGCGCCCGGCGGCGTGCAGCCGCACAGCAACGGGCACAGCGCGCTGCGGATGCGGCCCCCGAACAGCAGCAGCACGAGGCCCAGGCCGAACCCGTACAGCGCCAACTTGTTGTCAGAGTGCAGGCTGTCGCCCCCCGCGTAGTCGCCGGCGCTGGAGAGGCGCGCGCGCAAGCGCTCCTTGGCCTGGCTGGCGGAGGCGGCGGCTTGGCGCACGCGCAGGTGCTTCTCCGCCTGGCTGGCGGCGGCGGCGTGGCGCTCGCGCGCCTCCTGCTCCAGCGCGAGTCGCTGCACGTGCACGGCGCCGGCGCGCTGCTCCGCCTCTAGCCGCTGCTCGCGCTCCAGGTGCGCCTTCTCCTCGGCCTCGGCGCGCGCCTTCTCCACCGTCTTCAGCTGGTGCTCGAGCGCGCGCTTGCGCTCCAGCTGCTTGCCTTGGTCGCGCCGCTGCCTCTCCTGCAGCTCGCCCAGCTCGCGGTACTGCTGCTGCCGCTTCTCCTGCAACTGCTGCAGCTCGCGGTACTGCTCCTGCTCCAGCTCGCGCTCCAGCCGCTGCTGCTTCAGGATGCGGGCCACGTCGGCACCGCGCATCACCAACTCGAGGCTGTCGTCGCAGCCGCAACACTCGTCTATCATTATTTACTGTTTAGGTGATTTATCAGTTTTGGGGAATTGGTTTTGAATTTGAAACGCTATTGCATGGTTTTCGACTATGTATGGGCCATTTCTTTGATTTTGGTCACGCAAGATGAATGATGATTACGATTGATGTGATCACAGAACAATTATTACTCTAGGATGTGATGAATGTCTTGCTTGAACGGTTTGTTTATTTATTTTCCAGGCAATGTACGTCTCTTGTACTTTTGCCAGTGTCAAGTTTTTTTTGTTATTTACTAATTTTTATTATTTGTGTAAAGATGGTGCTTAGATGGTGTAAAGCTGTGTAAAGGTAGGGAAACGTATAAGATATGGAAAGGAACGGAAATGATACGAAATTTGGAAAAAAGGAATTGAACGGTTTGTTGACAACATTTGACATCGTTTTGACATAGAAAACTTCAACTCACAGCACAGACCAGTCTGCGTCTGTGTGAATCATTATTAGTAAAGTAAGTAAAGTAAAGTAAAGTTTATTCAAGAAAATTGTACAACATAAGTCTTGCTTATTACACTGGGTAACGAACAAGGGATGTTCACTACTCCCTAAAATAGGGCGAACCCTGTGGTATAGGGTGAGTAGTAGCACTTCCCTCCATTAAGTGACACTTTAATAATTTTAGAAATGGAACAGGTTAATCTAGTACAGTTCTCTAGCAGTAACTAGTAAAATGATTCAAAGTCAGGTAGTTATGTACTTTACCTAGGCATCGCAGTTACAAACTTATTTATAAAAATAGAGAAAAAAAGTATATTAAATAAAATGTGTGCGCTGTGAGTGTGGATGTCTGTAAAGGGGTATGTGAGTGTGTGAGGGTGTGTTTGTGTGTGTGTGTGTGTGTGTGAGGGTGTGTGTGTGTGTGTGAGGGTGTGTGTGTGTGTGTGAGTCTTATGTATTTGTATGTCCATGTAAAAATAAAAAATGGTAATAACGTAATAACAGTATTTATTAAAATTAAGTGTGTGCTTAATAATGTGAGTAAATTAAGATAAAATAGTTAGAAGTTTTTCAGTTTCGTCATATGATTGCGATCTCAGCCATTTGTTAATGTATTTTTTTGTTTCGAAGTTAGTTGCATTGAAGATTTCGCTAACTTTACTCAGTTTATTGTATAAGAAGGGTCCCAGAAATTTAAAAAACCGTTGCATGAAATTAGTACGGGCCTTTATAATTGTACATATTTTATCTTTTCGCCTTTTAGAATTAATTGTATTGTTATTAGATAAAAGTAAACTATGTTGTTTTAGTATAGTGCTCTGTATGAAAATCTGTCTGACGGTCAGAACATCACAAAAATTGTAGAGGTCTGTTGTAGGGAAAAGGTACGGTTTGAAAGTGCAAACCTTCAACAGAGCACGCTGTGCTCTTTCAACGCGTAAAAGTGTAGTTTTATGGGCACCGCCCCAGCTGGAGATGCAGTAGCGTATGAGAGATTCCGCCAAAGCCACATAGATGCGCTTCATAAGGACTGGCTCAGTTACATGTCGAAGATGTTTGAAGATATGTATTAATTTTCTTAATTTGGAGCTGAGATTTTGAATGTGGTTTTGAAATTTTAGGTTATTGTCCAGTAGTATACCTAGATATTTAATATTAGATATTCTTTCCAGCACTCTACAAGAGCAGATATTATTACCTAAAATATTGCATGTATGAGCATATAATTTTTGTCCATTATTTGGCTGTGTTGAAGCAGTGATTGAGAAAGTTAGATATTTGGTCTTTTCAGTGTTTACCGTCAGAATATTTGCTTGTAGCCAGGAGGAGACAAGATTGAAACCAGTTTGGGCACTATCAAAAACTTCATCCCAATTTTTACCTGCAAAAAGTAAGACCGTGTCATCGGCATAAGTTATAATTTTAGCTTTAGGTAATTTGAGTCTGCAGAGATCATTAATATAGATAAGAAATAAGGTAGGTCCGAGAATGCTGCCCTGTGGGACTCCCCAATAAACTGACTGTGTACTGCTAGTGAATTCACTTATTTTGACACATTGTGTACGGTTTGTCAGATAACTTCTAAAGAGTTCCAATTGGGTCCCTCTTATTCCTATGATTTCCAGTTTTTTCAAGAGGAGTTCGACCGAGACCGTGTCGAATGCTTTGGCTAAATCGAGGAATATTGCCAAAGAGCGATGACCTTTGTCTAGGTTTTCAGCTATGTTGCTGGTTAGTTCGTGAACAGCGTCGGATGTGGACTTTCTTGCACGAAAACCAAATTGATTTTCCGCTAGTAGACAATGTTTTTCCAAATAGTTTATCAGCCTTGTGTTCATTATTTTTTCAAGTAGTTTTGAGAGAGAAGGAAGAATAGATATAGGCCTGTAGCATTCAACACGATCCCGGTCGCCGCCCTTATGAATTGGAAGGACAACTGACTTCTTAAGGGCATCGGGAAAAATTCCCTTTTCCAGACATAAATTGAAGATGTGAGTAAGAATTGGGACAAAATATTTTTTATTAGATTTCAAAACCACATTCGATATATTGTCCCAACCGATAGAACATTGATTTTTAAGGTTAATAATAAGTCTTTCAATTTCTTGATTATCCGATTTTAGTAATAAAAAGGAATTTGGTTGAAAGTTTTGGTCCAAAGTTGGTATTGTGGTTTTGTCTTGACAGTTTATTGCCTCAGCGAGATTTTTTCCTACATTTACAAAATATTCGTTAACACTTTCTATTGATGACTGCGGTGAGTTTAAGATTGTCAAAAGTTCTCTAGGTTTGTCCTTAATTTGAGTGGATGAGGTGATCGTTTTTATTGCCTTCCAAAGCTGTTTGTTATTGTTGCCCGCTTGAGAGATCTGCGATTTCTCAAAGTTTCTCTTGAGGTTTTTTAACAAATTGTTGCAAAAATTCCTATATCTCTTATAAGTAAGTTTAAGAATTTCGTTTTTAGGGTCTGACATTAGCTTGATATTAAGGTTATCTCGATTTCGTATGCATCGTAGGAGTCCTGGAGTCATCCACGGCTTAAAAATCTTTTTCCTGCTTGAAATTTTGCGAGTTTTAGTGTTAGAGATTATGGCATTTTGTAAAATTTCTATAAACGAATTCATAGCGTCATTTGGGTCCGGTAGTTTGTAAATGAAGTCAAAATTTGTATCTTTTATGAATTCTGATAAACCTTCTATGTCTAAGAATGAATATGTTGTTGGAGGACACATCTTTTTGCTTTTTAAGTTAAGACATAAGAGGACAGCTTTATGGTCTGTTAATGTTGAGTGGATTACTATTGTGACGGCTTCATTTTTAGTTTTTAGCAACACATGATCTAAGCATGTGTTACTTTGGTCTCTAGTTACAAAAGTGTGTGCAGGAAGTAGTCCATAATAAGCAATTCTATTTAAATAGAGGTCGGCATCTGGATTATGGTTTTCAAGCTTTATATCAATGTTACAGTCTCCTGTTAATACTATATTTGGAAACGCAGATAGATCTTGTAAAACTCTAGATAGAGATTCCATAAAAGTATCTATTTTTTTGAATCCAGGCGAGCGGTAGATAGCAATAATTGCCGTATCTTTATCGTGTTTCAATATAAGACAATTTCCCTCATCAAAGTTAGGCTCTTCAATGGAGATTTTCAGGTTGTCCTTATAATAAATCACCACACCATCATTTTGATTACGATGATTGCTATTGGCGCAGTTCTTATAGCCTTGTACCAAGGGTAATATAGGTGCACAGGATAGCCAACATTCGGTCAAAATAAGAATGTCACAATCGACTTTCATCTCATGTAGTAGTACCAGAAAATCATCCATATTTCTGTCTATACTTCTTATATTTTGAGTTATGATTTTTAAATAGGTATGTGATGTAGGGACATAATTAACACAATTCCTAGTTTCACTGAGATATGCAGTGGAGACCGATATGTTATCAAGGTCTTCAATTAATTGAACATTATCGAATGTGAATAATTTGCGAAATTGATCTGGTTATGTTCTTTACAATATTTACTAATGATTTACTATTTTCATACATATGTAGTTTAATTCGTGTGTTTGAATTTAATGACTTAAAAAATGATAGTTGTGTGTCTTTCTGTGTTATATTTGTGTGTAAATTTGTTTGATATGTATATAATGAGAGTGTATGTTTGTTTGTTTGTTTGTATATGGTAATAAAGTATTTTATAGCTTTACATTTCTTAATTAAGAATAGGAATAGAAAAGTTGAAGCAACAAAAAATATTAGTCACGCATTATTTTTTAAGACGTTTAGGTCACTCTCACTCATAATACGATTGAAAGGCTTGTTTTCACATTTTCGGAGGTACACTATGCCACGTGAGGTCCAGCAGAAGTCATATTTGTTATCTTTTGCATATTCACGTGCTAGGTAGAACAAGCGTTGAGTCTTCGGTGTCAGTGTTTCAGAGACGAAGATACCTTTTTTTGGCGCTGTTATTCCCAGATGTGAAGTATTTAATTTATCAGGATTTGGTTTTTTCTTGTTAAAAGTTTTAATTGCTGATATCAGGGCTTCTTTTTTTAGTACCGTACAGAACTCGACAATGATCGGTCTTGCGGAGTCTTTTGTGTTACTCGTTCTGTAGATGTCCTTTATCTCACTATCATTCATTGGTAGACTTACAACATTTGCCAAGTTTTTCAGTACTTGACACAAGTGATTTTTTGATTCAGGACTGGTTTCATCGAGGTTTTTGGGAATGTTCCGCATTTCAACACAGGTGGAGCGCGATTTTCGTTCAAGGAGTTCTATTTTATCCTCCAGAGAGTTGATACGTTTTCTGTCTTCACGTTTCTCAGACTCCAGCACATC
>OY735252.1:0-55594 GCA_963457715.1 Argyresthia albistria | reverse complement strand
CAGACGGACCGCGGTGCCGGCGCCGTGCGCCGAGTGAACCGGGGCCCCGGCCGGCCCGGACCCTGACCGGAGGAAACGTAAACCTATTCGAGAACTGAATTTGTCATGGATTCGAAAATATTTATTTTTCGTGCATTCAAATAGTTCATGATTTGCTTAAAATATCTCAGGGAGCAATTTTTTAAACTTACTTACAAACAAAAATATCTATCAATATTTTATAAAAATCGCTAAGTGTAAGCGAGAATCTCTCAAACGTGAACGGCTCTGGGCCGATTTGGATAAACTTTTTTTAAGACTTCATCGAAGTCTTGCGTTGTTACGGAGAAGAGTAAAAAATAACCGGGATAAATACCCTTCGCGCACGAAGGGTTCCGTACCATTATCTATAAAAAACCCCAAAAAAAAAACATGTTGTATGGGAGCCCCTCCTAAATATTAATATTTTTTAAATTTAATTATTGATTTTTTAAGTAAATAATATACTCAATATATTGTGAACATTTTTAGCTACCTGCTACCATTATCAATATCAAGCAAAAATGAGCAAGCAAAAAAGATTGTTGTATGGGAGCCCGCCTTAATATTAAATTTCTTTTGTTTTTTTAGGGTTCCGTACCCGAAGGGTGCCAAACGGGACCCTATTACTGAGAGTTCGCTGTCTGTCCGTCCGTCCGTCCGTTCGTCTGTCTGTCACCAGGCTGTATCTCATGAACCGTGGTAGCTAGACAGTTGAAATTTTCACAGATGATGCAACAATTCGGAAATTATTTAGACTATTAGATATTGTTTCATTTACTGGTGGGAAGTATCTACTCATCCTATGCCACAGGGCTTGCCCTTTTTTAGGGAGTAGATATCATCCCTTGTTCTTTACAATGTAAATAACAAGTTTAAATGTATAATTTTTCTGAATAAATTATTATTAAATTTCATTAAAAAAAATAAAAAATCTGTTGCCGATATAACAACTAGTGATGGGTTTTTGCCCGGACATTTACGGACGTATTGAATAAACGCCCAATAAACGTCCGTTTATGCCCAATAAACGCCCGATCACAGGGCATTTACTTTATTTGCTAATTATCACAAATTGTTACTTAATGCTTTGATAAAATTATTTCTAGAGTTGTTTTAATGTAAAGTAAAACTTTAATTCGCGCTATAAGTAGGTACTTGGTTTCTAAAACAACCATTTGTTTTCAATCGATCCTAAAATTCGTTCATCGTCGGACATCCATTCCTATTTACGATAGTTTTAATTTATGATCGTATGTCGTACGTGTCTATATTGTCGATGGTTCCCTATTTGGTTTGCTGGAAGAGATCTCTTTTTATAGATAAGCTCGCCTTTATACAATTTTTCTATGTTTTTATTGTCCTATGTAACTGTTGAAAGAGAGCTATTTCGGAAGAAAGTCCAATTTGGAGCCCGTGCGAGCGCAGCTCGCAAAGGGCGCTAAGGATCAAGTCTACCCGAGATATTTAGACGCCAGAGCGAGCGAAGCAAGCGAGGGTGAATATAGTTCGAGGGTGAAATAGCTACTTGCACCCGTAATACTAATAATACTTTACATAATTCGAGCGAGGTAAATTAAACGGAAAGACTTAGAACGACTGCGGTCGCAGATGCATAAGCAGTTATGCATGATGGTTTTAAATGTAGATTAGTGTATTTATAGACGATATCAAAATATGGGAACCGTCGGAAATCAGTAGTTTTAGAGTTATATTTTTAATATCCGCCATTTCAAGCATTCGGGACACGTGGAAATGTCGAAGTATTAGGGTGGAAGAAGACAAAAATGGCTGATTTTATATCGAAAAAGTTCACTGACCTCGAGGTCAAGAAAAACCGTCTCGTGTGCATGAGCTTTAACTCACTAAACCGGTGCCGGTGCCGGGCCGGGGCGTGTTAAAAAACGGAAAAACGCGGTTTCCCTAACAATTTATGAGAATGCGGAAGCGTGTGGGCTTGTCCACAGCTCGGGCATGGTTCTGCCTGCTTTTCATCGACGACGCTGTATACTGGGCTCTTTCTTTCTTCTTTCTTCTTCGGGGCCGCAGTAGGCTTCAGCTCTCTCTTCACCGCCATAGTCGTGCTCGTAGCTGGCGCGTATGTGTGGCGTAAAGCTTTGTCCGCCTCGCGCATGAGAAAGCGAGAAAGGACGACGATCTCTGGCTCCATGGTTCCCTCTTCTTGTTCCGCGTAGTCGCACCAGCGCGAGCGGATATGCGGGCTGAGCTTGTCTAGCACCTCTCGGGTCAGCATGGGGTTGTTCAGGTATCCACGCCGGTCAATCGATGTCAGCACGCAGACTGTGTTTTGCAGTTTGATGGCGAAGTTGTTCAACTCCATCGCTGATGTCCCGGGCTTTGGCAACTTCTTCAGCTCATCCAAAGATCGGTCGATGATGAGCTCCGGGTGACCAAAGCACTGCTCCAAGGTCTTCATAATCACGTCCGGATCGGTGGCCGTGTGTAGTAGCGCAGCCACGGCGTCTCGTGCCTCTCCCTTGAGACAGCTCCTCAATCGCTGGATGTTCTCGGCGTCGGTGATGTTGTACATCTTGGTGGAGCCCCACATGGAGGCCTTGAAGGGTGGCCACTCATTCGCCGATCCAGTGAACGATGGCAGGTCGACATAACGCAGCCTCGGTCTTGTCATCTTCTGCAGGGCTTCGGCCAATTCTTCCACACCTCTCCTCGATCGGGCAGGATTCGGTGATCTTCCTCGCTGTGGCTGGAACTGTAGCTGCCTTGGTCGCATTCGTTCCGTGGCGACCGCTTCCTCTCGTCGTTCGTTGTCAACAGCCAGTCGTCTATCCATTGTCGTCGGGCAGCGGGCGGAATAGGGTCCCCATGAAGACTCTTCTGGTCGTCTTGTATCGCGGAGACTTGAGCAGCTAGTCGCTTCTTCACGAGTTCGGCTTCTAGTTCCAGCTCTTGCTTTTTCAGCGCCGATAATTTCTCCGCCGCTTCCAGTTCAGCCAGTCGTACGTCACTAAGTCGTACGTATCGCTACACTGTCAAGCACAGTGAGTGGTAGTCGTCATGACATGAACCATTTATACATCAGAGTGTGTAATGAGCTTGAAAATGGAACTATTTCTAGTTTTCATTGCCCGGCTTCGGAAAAGAATTGCCGAACTTTCACGGACTCTTTTGACAGCAGCAAAACCTCCTTTTCTTGAGCTAGGATGATGTAAAGAAATAATGAAGTATGAAATTATGGTTGGGCTCATTTGATTTGTCTTGACAAGTACGATGCTGGAGCCTGAAGGTGGCCAATTGGCCATGGGAACTCTGTTACCAAACGGCGCAATCCTATTGTGTTTGGTTGATTCATCTTGACAAACACTCTTATTGTAGATAAAAGGTTTTGTCCTGTCATGATAAAGACTAAAAAGTTAAAAATAAATAAAACGTAAAAAAAAACATTTTTAAATTAAGCTTTTATTTCATTCCCTAAAAAGAAGAAAATTAATTTTAATTTATTACAGTTATAAGCACTGCATTGAGGTAGTTACTGTTGAAAAGTTTCAAAACTTCTTTTACAAAAAACTAGATACAATTGGATGTTTCCGTCAAATTTTAGGGTGTCGTCCCAGATGCGCCACTTAGCGTGAGAAATTGGCAGTTTTGCGCTTCATTATGTATGAATGACCGATGCACATAATAAATAAAGAATTAGTGATATTATAGATTATAGATGACGTATAAATATAGAAAATTACAGTAAGTAACACTATTACTTGAATAGGTACTTGTTTTATTTAATAAAATCGTACAAATAAAAAAAATTGGGCAACACTTTATTCCTAAATAATATATTTTGGTATAAATACGTAAACCTTATCACTATTTAACGATTACGTCTTGATAATTCTAAGTTTTGTGAAATTATGGTTTCTGCCCTGTAACTGGGCATTTATTTGGGCATAAATTCGTTTTTGCCCTATTTGCCCAGTTTATGCCCTTTCCGCCCAGTTGGGTTTAAACCCTCTGCCCATCTCTAATAACAACAAATACTAATACCGGCCAAGTGCGAGTCGGAATCGCGCACGAAGAGTTCCGTACCATTATCTATAAAAAACCGCAAAAGAAAAAAAATTGTTTGGGAGCCCCTCCTAAATATCAATTTAATTTTAGACGACGGACAGCGAGGTCTCCGTAATAGGGTCCCGTTGGGCACCCTTCAGGTACGGAACCCTAAAAACGTAAAGGGAACAACATCAGATCAATTCTTCAGTTATGCTTTGGGGGGTCCTCAGAGCAATGAATCTTGACGGGTCAGCTAGTTGGCTATAGTTGGTCAGCGGTAGAACATTTTGTCTAAAAATACGCCGCCGAGGCAACTAAACATGTCTTAATTTATTCAATCACAAGTAGTTGGCAAACGTGACGCACGTAATATGATGTGGATGGTGGAGGTGAGAATTTAAATTCGTTGTAGGTAAAAGTACCTATTGTGTCAAAGATGTCTGAGATTATTATATTAGAACTCTGATGAACTCTGAGGCAGTCGCTTGTGGCTCTGACATACCTACTGAATGTGATATTTTCAGAGCAGGCTTTAATAAAATTCAGAGATGGTGATATTTGTGCCCAACCATTCATGCCTTTGGCCTATTATATTTTGAATGTGGTGAATATGGGTAGCGGACACCATAAAATAAATAAACAATTATGGAATCGGAGAATCAATGGGCTCTTAATTTATCTTCACTTCCCCACTTCATCCTTAAGAGGTTTGGAATTAGAATAATAAAATATAAAGAGTTTCTCATTGTATGAGTTTGTGACTGCTGTAGTTTGAAGCGGAAAGCCAACCTAATATGTCGTGAACGTTGTGAATGTGTGATGTGTGAAATTTCGGTGTCTCTGGTGAGCGGGGCTCGGTCGTCGGTGAGTGGCGGTGCTGAGGTGCTCTCAATTTACATAGTTACAGTCACTGACCGTGAATTTTCTCGTGTGAAACAAGCGACGCGCTGGAGCGTACTGCGCACTGCGCCCGCGCCGCGCCGCCACCCGCCGCGGCTTCTTACCCAGAAACGAAGGAGCAAACCGAATTAATCAGAGTTTTGAGAGTTGAATATTAAATGTACGTACAAATAGCACTAAAGACGTGAATTTATTAAGGTATGTAAATAGGTAGATATGGTAATAGGGTGTCACGGTTATCGGTTATAGTGAATGATGAAATAAAAACTTATTTATCTCTTGCTTAAATATGTACTACCTACGTTAAACAGAACACGAGCCCTTTCATATCTACGTCAATTATTTATCATCCACTGCTTATTGTGAACAATATTACCTATCATCCTAGCAGCCCGCAGGAACTCTGAAGTATATCAACATATCATCCTAGCAGTCCGCAGGAACTCTGAAGTATATCAACATATCATCCTAGCTGTCCGCAGGAACTCTGAAGTATATCAACATATCATCCTAGCTGTCCGCAGGAACTCTGAAGTATATCAACATATCATCCTAGCTGCCCGCAGGAACTCTGAAGTATATCAACCAGGCAGACGTTTTTTTGCTGTAGTCAAAACATAATGTTTGCTTCAGTGAATATGGAGTCGTGTGTTTGGGCTTGAATAATATATAGGTGTGGGGTAAACGACCTGCTTCAAGTGACAAATTCGCCTTGAAACTAACAACGGCTTGCTGATGACACGTCTCTGCTTCGCCAGAGAGTTGTTTAATTATATATTTTCGGTCATCATCAATCATCATTTGTTTATTTTGTTGTTGCTCTGTATTTATTTTGCGACATATAAATCCATAGATTTCGTACCAAGCTAGTACTGGTGCCTTACGTCAAATGAGGTAGTTCTGATTTTTCATGAGTTGGTAATGATGAAAAAAACTGAAAATGACAAATCCAAGTTTTCCACCTCGAGAGCCAGTTAAAAACTTTAACTTTTTCAATTTTTACTCGAAAACCGTACATACTTCGTATATTTCGTATATATTAATTGCACATATCAGAAAAAAAAAACACAAACAACACAGAAAAGGCATGAACAAAGGCAAGCTTATCTCTAAAAAGAGAATTCTTCCAGCAAACCCAGCATACTTGTTAACAGGTTCGCTCTCATAAGCAAACCGGTCGAACATTTTTTCTTCTCCGTTATTTAGTATGTAAGAGTGGTCCTCTATTTTTTAACCGACTTCAAAAAAGGAGGGGTTATCAATTCGGTTGTATGTATTTTTTTATCATTATTTTTTTAATGTTTGTGACATCGAAATTGGTGTATTACCTATTCATTTTTTTTTATTAATTCTTTCTTTGTTCGAAAGGGAAGCCCAATAGTTTGGTCCCATTTTTTTAAATCAATAATCAGTCCAGTAGTTATTTTTTTTCATGAAACAACTGTGAAGTTTAATTTGTTTTTACCTGGATGACATTATATATCCACCCTTTTCGGTGTTTATAGTCATTGTTACGAGATAAACTCTGCCAGTTCGGAACGTATATTCGTTTATATTATGTAATGTGTAGGTACGAAATTTACTGTCAAGTAACAGATTGCGTAGGCTCGTTTTCGGGTCAGTGTATATCGAGCGGGAAAGACTGTGATAGGTCATGAAGTCAGTTTTTTAAGTTTTTAACTTGATAAATTATTCCCTTTTTAACCGATTGTATTTTACTCTTGTCTATGCCAAACTCCATTTGAATTTAGTTAGAGAATTCATATTCATATATTTATATTCATAATTCTTTATTTAGCAGTATGTTTGGACAAAGTACATAGTTTCAACAAAAGATGTTAACTAGTTGTCCGGCAGCTTGCTTGCGAAGCTTGAGTTATATTAATGAGGTTAGTTGTCCGGCAGCTTGCTTGCGAAGCTTGGGTTATATTATATCTGCTAATTTAAGTATTTCTGTAAGATTGCTTCCATATAGTTTGATATCATCCATATACAATAGTTGTGAAAGTATGTGTCGTGAGTTATCGAATTTAATTTGGAACCATTTGAGAGTGGTATTGAGGAGATTTGATAACGAGTTGAGTGCAAGGCAAAACCATAGAAGGCTGAGCGAATCTCCTTAGAAGATTCCTATTGCAACGTTGTCAATAAATAGTTTGAGGGTTGTGTTCCAGTTTTGCATTGTTGTTGATAAGAAAGAGATGATAGTAGCGGATGTATTTTGTAATGTCGTAGATGGTAGATGAGTCATGTGTGCGGCGCGTCATCGAACGCCTTCTTGTATGTCTTCTGTCAATAAGCATGAACGGTTAGTTTGGGGAGGATGATAGCCAAGTCGGTGTAAGCAATTGAGTACCGATAGACAGACCGAAAATATGTTTCTCATATATATAAATATTCATGTTCTTTATTGCACAGTAACATAATATTAAAACTTAAGACAAAAACAGGCAAAAACAGCCTTTAGTAAAACGCAAATCGCTCGGAATGACGAGTATTATTGCTGTATGTTTTTTCACTAGCTTGTTTATCACGAGTGTCAGCGTGACTTTGCTATCCCATAAACGTTATTTTATTAATTTTGCTCGATAGTTAAGTCTCCTGAAGTTGCCAGAAAATCTGTCTGTCACAATGTTTTATTTTACAATTTCGCACAGCATCTGAATTTGTGTTCTTGTTATTTATCTAATTACTATAAAAATGGCACAGTATTTTCCTCAGTTAGACTTGCTTAGCTTGGCTTCAACCTTTTTTATTTAATTTCCTCTAAAAATAAGTTCAGGATTGCCTAAGGCCCGCCCTCAAATAACATATAGTGCGCAAAGGCGAGCCTCCCTGTAAGCCTGGAGTCAAGCTACGTCACCGTGGTCCCCTTGGGGGGGGGTTATTATTACTATTATTATCATTTCAACCTTAATAAGCTGCCAAGTGCAACTTGGACTCGCATTGAGAGGGTTTCGTACAACAAAAATAGGACTAACACCAACAAAAATATCCCTAAAATTCAGTTTTTTATGTCACACGGCATATTTTGATTTTTTAAATTTTATTTTTCTCATTTGGCTCCCCAAAAGTGGCCCTCAAATTCCATTATTTACATTGCACCTGTCTGGTTCAATATGTTCTGAGTAAATTGTGGACGGACGGACAGACGAATGACTGGTCCTATAAGGGTTTCTCAATGTAGGTACTCTATAGCGCAAAAATAAGGTTGATAAGTGGAACAGTGGGGGATTTCTTGCCTATAATAACATGCTTAAGATAAGTTCACCCAGTTTCTGAGACCTAGGTTAATAGCTGTAGACTTTTTCCCATATAGCGTCCAGCTGGTTCCATATAGCGTCCAGCTGGTTCCATATAGCGTCCAGCTGGTTCCATATAGCGTCCAGCTGGTTCCAGGGGTCAAATTTGAGTGCGCAAGAAGGAAATACGGGAAGTTTTTGAACTTCAAACTTTCGAATTTCATAATGTTTTTGTACCATTTCGCTTATTAGATCCAAACTCATACTGAGTTTATCATAAAAACTAATGATAGTAGTATTTTATATGCAGTTTTTGTAAATATTTGTTGAAGAAAACAATAACGGAACAAGCCGGAAACAATATTTTTAGCGCAGTAAATTATTATTGAAGAGACAGAATGAGAATATTTTCTCCCGGTGCTGTTGTCTTCACAAGCTTCGTTTCTCAGAAGCTGACTTACTTTACTACCTGCTGTACGTCTGTCTGACCATCAAGGCTTGATGTTTCTTTGTTCCTCGAGATTATCATTAATTTCTTTGGAAGCTCTTCAAGTACGGATAAGCTTTTTGTAGTTGTAGCCGTCAAGAGTGCCAGGTACTTGGACTTTATTTACAACAATGGACTTTTATTTAAGATCCTCGTAGAATGGACCAACCACAACTATTCTTAAAGTCCCGCAGAATGCTGATGACCCTGACAGTTCCATACATTTGATAGATTCTGATGAAACGTAGCTCTTATTCCTATAGACATAATGTTCATGACACTGACAGATCTTTGACGTTTGGCGCATTACCATTCTGCGAGGCTTATACCAAGTGGCGATCTATCTTGAATCTATCGCCTGGTTCGCCGACACATCTTATATAACAATAGTTCGCCATTGTTCAATCGTTCGAGCGGTGTGCTTCTGCGAGTGAAGGGGTATTTAATACATACCTACATAGTTAGTGAATTTTACTATGTATTAATAAACATTAATCATTATTTTATCAGCAGTAATCGACATTTTCCTCTCACCAATAACGGCAAACATGTCAAGAACTGCTGCTCTTGGGCAATTAATTGCGAATCCAAATATTCCTCCTTCTGCTACAAAACATTGAACCATGATGACATCTGTTCGTTCACAGTTAAAGTTATAACTGATTCTAAGGTTGTGTTGTTGATAGGTATTTCATTTACGATAATTGAAACAAAAAGTAAACTTTAGAAAAAACCTACTTCCACAAACCCTATTTGATTAGATTGAGTTTAATACAAACTGTAACCCCTTATCCCCCCCCCCCTTGGGGAATTAATTTTGTCAAATCTCATATCAGTGCTACCCCACGCTACTAAGGAACCCCTGTACAAAGTTTCATGGCTCTAGGTCCACCGGTTTAGGCTATGCGTTGCCTGCCCGTCAGCCACGCATTGTATTTGTACCTAGTATTGAGCAGATCTGGTGGCCATATGTGGTCTTCATCAGCAGTTCCGCATCACAATATTATGCGTAAATGCACGAGTTATTACTAAAAACACAAAAATCACTATAGGTCTGCCTATAATATTTGAAGAGTTCCCTCGATTTCTCCAGGATCCCATCATCAGATCCTGACCTGGTGTCAATGGGACCAATGGGAAGGTAAACCCTTTCAAACAAAAAAATCATTTTCCAAATCGGTCCATCCGTTTAGGCGCTATCGAGGCACATACATAAAAAAATAAAAAAAAAGATACGCGTGTAGCACCGTACACGTGTTAGAAGTAAAACTTCTGTAGCTAGATCATTAAGTGGTACCTATACTATACACCTATACCTACCTATACTAAAAGAGATTTAAATTTCCAATTTTGAGATCCAAACTCTGCTTCAAGTTACTTTTAAGTTTCAGACGTCCGATTATTTGAAATTATTTAAACTTGTACTTACTTTTAATACGTCATGTCATTTATTTCCCACCATTCCTTATTTACAATTTGTCGCGCTCGTGGTGATATACTTAACTCATTCAATAGTGTCACTACTATTGTTCTGAGGTCACTACTATTTGCATCTCGCTCAGATTATATACCATCTGACGTCACGTCTTTTAGCCGTCTCGCTCAAATGTATGCATTGCTTTGCTTGTTTTAGAAATCCATATCGACCCGTGTGACATTGATGAAACTCTTTTCTTACAAACTGTATGGATCGCATCGCACAGCTGTCAAACATAAGTTCCGGTTCCAACAAAGAGGTTGAACGAAGTAGTTTTTGGTCACGTCACTGGTTTTGTTTGTTTATCCCAGCCAGCGGCGGCGGCGGCGGCGGCGCCATCTTGGCCATACCGGAAATCAAGAACTCGTGGAAGAATGCTTAAAATAATTTTTATTTCTTAACGTTTCATCAGGTTTTTCTCTCACTAATTAACATTCTTTATTGTACGAATGTATTATTATCTTATCTGATTAGTTAAAAACCGTATTGAAAATAGTTGCGGTTTTAAAAGTCTTCAGCCGACCCTGACGTCACCGATTCCAATTTCCGTTACATTTCTTAGCCACTCGTGATAGCACCCGGCTAGCAGCAATTGAAAAACAAATATATGAATAACCCACAGTTGAGAGGTTAAATAAATTTTACCCCCGTGCCCCAAGAAGTTTTACTTCAAAAACAAACATCCGGACGAATTGTAAACCTCCTCCTTTGGGAAGTCGGTTAAAAATCTAATACGTGTATGTATTGTATACAATAATCTGCAGGAGGCTCAAAAGTTCAGTGAAGCGTATAATTCTGGGCTACTTATTTGGCTTTACATGGACTTATTGTGTGGGAGGACATGAAAATCCTAGTAATTTACATACATTCAAAAGCTTTTATTCTAATCTAAGCAATTACTTCCTTTGTTATTTATACTGATGTATTTCTACCTTGTGAATTACATCTGAATTTCGACGTAGAAATCAGGCCGTTCTCACTACGTAATCCCACTTATAAAAGACAATGTTTAAAGGACAACTTTCAATTTAAATTAAAATCAGAGCCCTTCTTCGTTCGTCCGAGCCACCGAGCCAGCCCCGCGCGGCGGCGGGCGGCCGACGCGACCGACCGACGCGACCGAGACGACGCGACGCGACGGCTGGCAGGCTGACAGGCTGGCAGGTACGACGAGACGGGGAACTTTTATGTTGTTCGAGCAGGTAGCGAAGCATTCACTGATTGCCGGTCCACCTGTTCTGCCCTTGCCCCGCACTAAACTTCCACGGTGACGGTTCCGAGCAGGTCCCTCGACTTCCCCTCCGTGGCCGCGTCATGGTCCGGGTGCGGGGGGCAGGGTGGTCACTCGACTGATGGTTCTCAGTGCTGAGCGGCCACCTGTGAGGTTTACTCGGTTCTTTTCCCATCCTCGCGGCTATTGATAAATGCTGTGTACTTTGTGTTGTGTGCCGAGCACTGCCGAGCACTGCCAGGCACTGCCGAGCTAGTCCTAGCCGTATCCTGCGACCTCTGCCTTATGTGAAGGTAAAGAAATATTATTAATTTGTTTGGCCTTCTCTTAAAACGACGGTTCTTCTACATTCATCGAATTTCTTTGAGGAAGACGTGTTATTCATGAGATTATTTCGCAATATATCTCTGTCTGAATAAAATCCCGCTGATTCGATATCATTATTTTGTTCACAGCGGCAGCGGTTTGTACTTACAAAGGGCGCTCTATTCAGCTGCTGCGACCCACCTACTTGTCACGTCTACATTTATTGAAATCCATCTAATTCTGGGGTTGTTTGTTTATCTCCCTGCCCCTATCCACTTTATCCTGACCCTTTTTGAATATGCATATATGTATGTGGTTTACTGGCGTAAATGTTGTGAATAGTACATACCATTGTACATATTTACACAATGTTGAATTGATCTGAAAAACAAAACGTAATGGGGTTTTATGGTGGACCAAGTTTTGCTGTTCTTATGTTTATCTATTGAATGCAGTGAACTGGGCTGATGGCAGCATTCAGCCGGCAACCAGTATTTGTGATCAGATCAATCACGGTTAATAAATATAGCCCATTAATGTCCCCACCGAGGGGCACAGGCCTTTACCCGGATCCGATCACGGTTAATGCATGAAAATTGCAAAAATGCCTGCCAGCTATGAATGACCAAGCCACGCGTTAAACAAATGCTAAGATTAGCCAAAATACAACTAAATAACAGGATTGGCACCGAATAGTAGTACTTAAAATGGCACAAGTATTAATTTGAACAGTATTAATAGGTAGGTAACTTTAGAAGCTGAGTTTTGTCGCGAGTTGGTGAGGGACAGAGCTATACTGGGTGTACCGTGTAACAGAAAGGGGTGTACAAGCCGAAAGAGGGTTGTTAGGGACATCATTCTGAACAACTTTCACTATGCGACCGACTTGATCAGAGCAACTTTATTTTTATTAACTCAGTAAATTTCGGGCTAGCGCTCAGCTGATCTGTATGGGGAGTGAAAAATAAAGTTGCTCTGATCAAGTCGGTCCCATAGTGAAAGTTTTTCAGAATGATGTCCCTAACAACCCACATTCGACTTGTACACCCCTTTCTGTTACACCCAGTATAAACCGCATATCTCTGTCACTCACTTTCTCACGACAAAACCGTTGTCGCTCTAGCCATGCTAAGGCTGCTGGAACGATGAAGAGTTCTGCTGGAACTAAGTGTGGCGGGCAGCCGCCGCCGCCGCCGCCGCCGCCGCAGTGACTACCGGAGTAAGTGGTTAGCTGTTTCTCAACGACCACGATCCCAGCCAGAATCACCACAACAGAGACAGATTTTTATAATATATTTACAATCCCGTGGCGCCGCCGCCGCCGCCGCCGCCGACGCTAATGTGAAAATTTATGAAGGTCTAACGATAAATGGAGGAAAACCGTTCAAGAACTGACCTAAATATAAAACTTTTCGACGTAAAGACGTGTTAGATACATCAAAGGAGGTTAACGCTTTTCTTTATGATCCGGGATCCTCAGTTAGAGGAATAATCGAATAAAAGCATCGCTTTCTGTACCGGGGTCGTCCGCGTCACGAGGTCAACTTTGATCCAAAAGGCAAGGGCGTGGCAGAGGGTGCTATTATGGAACTACTTAACTAAATACTCGCCGAGACCTCTGCCCTGAGGGATTTACAGTTCGTCGCGTTTACTTTTAACTGGTCTATCCGGATAAAATAAATACCGATATCGTCAATGAAAAATATAATTTAGTTGCAGCAATAGCCTGCGACACGAGCAGCATTATAAAAGGTAACAGAAACAGGTTGTGTCGGTGCCTGCGAGTGCGGACTGCGGAGTGAACACGCCATAGCCGGTGTTTCTCTATCTAATTACGTGTCCATAAACGTGCGAAGTCAGTTTGCGGCCATTACATCTTATTGAACAGATGTTCGGCCTCAATAGGCGGCTCAGCGACGACACGCCTGCTCCCAGATTTTATGGTTATTGAGTAAACTAATAAAAGTTATAGTCAATTCAAGCAGGAAGAACATATCTTAAAAATGAAATGAAATTGATGTTTGGAAAAAATGCTTTTATATCTACCCTATGAATGGATGAATGTTTAAATTCTGCAGAAATAAATAACCTCTTTCTTTACCCACTAGTCAGATTGGTAATAAAATTCTAGCAGGTCCTCATTTGAGTTCAGAATACTTATAAAACATTAGGCCAGTGTTTTGTATTTGTCCTTCATCTTCATTCGTAAGGAACGCGTGCGGAATGATGTGCGTTTACCTTCAGCGTTTACAAGGAACGACGTTCGCTTTCGGAATTCGATTCCTGCCTGCTAACTGCTATCTGCTATCTGCTAGTACGAATTGGTATTCAGAGAAGTAACCCACGTTTGAATAAAGGTGATTTGGTCGCATCACTGTGGAATTGCCTTCAGAGGACGTGATGCGATGTGAGTGTGAGAGTGAGACCGCGATGTTCGTGCTGGGTCGTTATCTCTAGTAATTGATACAGAATTAGCATAAAACCTAATCTTTTAATTACATACGCCTTCGACAGGCTGATATTCTGGAGCGAAACTAAGTTATTGGACGATTTACGTGAATGCGCTCGGACTAATAAGCGAGGGTGTTCAGTGTTTCACCGACCGAGGTTGAATAACAACTCGTTATTTTCGACGTTCACCCGAACTAGAGAAGGTCGACAATATTATCCCGTTGCCTCTTGTTAACCTTGTTCTTGTAAGTTTCTATTGCTCAGGTGGATTTTAAAATCAGTACGGTACACGCTCAAAATCTACGACTACAATGATATTCACCTTTGATTCATGTTTTAATAATTGTGTGATGATGATCTTTACCATTAAAATGTCATTTATACTCCTTGTAAGCGCTTATTAATTACTCCTAGCAAAGAAATACATTATCGTAGGTAATCTTCTACTCGGAGTTAGCTGGTTAGTAGGCTGATGCAATATCAGTGATAATTTGGACGATTTTAGCTGATATCTGTTTGTTCCGAGTTGAATATAAAAGTCTTCTCATAGTGTACGCCTTAATGTTATTCTAGCTGGTGCAATGTACGCAATACCAGAGGCGCCAGTGCGTAGATACAATGAACTATGCATGTCTTGTCTATGAATTACCCAAATGACGCCACGTCACGTAACCTGTCATGTGTGGGTAGATTACTATAGCTTAAAAACCTACCTATTAACTCTTTATGGATCGATATTATAGCACTCAAACCGGTAAATCACTTAAAAGCAGGTAAAGATTTTCTTTATTTAGCACTGACCGGAAAATCAAGGAAAAATAACAAAGACATACAGTTTCTAGGTCGTCGTTTCCTTTACTTTGTGGCCATGATCACCTGTCAATGGCAATTGTAGTGGGACCTCTCGTTACGTGTGCGGTGGATCAAGATTGGGGGTCCGACTATACTGGCGCGTAGTTTATGTAAACAGTGTGTATATACGTCTGAAGCAGATCTCTTTGCTCAAGTCATTCGCACTCGAGTGACGCATCGGCGCATGCATCGACATCGGTGTCCGCAACCTCGACACACACGCACACACACCCTCACACACAATGACATCGGTGTCCGCAACCTCGACACACACGCACACACACCCTCACACACAATGACAAGAAGGAAAACTAATTTAACTTGATTTTAATCATTCCCAACATTTGTATGTTTATTGACATAAATCTTCTCCTTTCGCAGAATCGTACGTAAACCCCGGTCGGAATTTTGCCTCCACCATACCTTCACAACTGTCAGGATGACTGAGCACTATGCACCGTGTTGGGACACAAGACTTTTCTCCTGTGCTAAGGAGGACCTAAGTTAAGTAAAAAACTGCAAATATGAAGACAGAAAACAGAATAAAGCGAAGAAAGAAGAACATTTCTGTAGATTGGTTAATTATCTTTGGTTATCTAGCTGTATGAGTATTATAGACATCATAAAGCTAGGTTACCGGAGTTAAGTGCCGTCTGCCTCGACGAGTCATCTCTGAACGCACAGAATAATGAGAAGAAGAGAAGAAGAAGGAGATCACTTATAGTATCGTCGAGTGTTATACTCTTGCATAATGTGTTATCTGTTCTGCTATATTTCCAATTTCACCAATTTAAAGAATGCAATTTACATTACTGTTTCATATATATTTCGGACTGTCGAACTTGGGGAAAGTTGTTTTTAGGGATGAGTTATTTTTTTAAATAGTCTGCATAGTTTGTTTGTTTGTTGTTTTTTTTTTTTGTTTCGAGGCCGCCCTAGAAAATGTTGGAGTGACGAGCTGAGGGACCACAAAAAGAACTGGTAGGAATCGGCCCAGGAGCGCGATGCATGGAAACGGGGAAGAGAGGCCTTTGCCCAGCAGTGGGATGCTATAGGCTAATAATAATAATAATAATAGTCTGCATAGTGTCCCACTGCTGGGCAAAGGCCTCCCCTATCTCAGACCATTCCTCCCTGTGCTGTGCCGCCTCCACCCAGTCCGGCAAATACCTGTCCAGGTCGTCCCGCCATCGACGTCTCGGCCTGCCTCTATTCCGATGGCCGTCAGTGAGCATCCAATCGGTGGTCAGTTTGGCCCATTTTTGGGGGTGCATGCGGCACACGTGTCCGGCCCAGTCCCACTTCAGCCTAGCGACCTTTGCGCCAACGTCAGCAATGCCAGTGATGGAGCGCAGTGCCGTGTTTCTAACATGGTCGGTCAGCCTGACACCGGTTATACTTCGCTCCATCGCTCTTTGGCAAACCTTGAGTTTGGACTTCTGGATCTCCGTCAGCGACCAAGTTTGAGCACCGTAGGTTAGGATGGGCAGGATACACATGTCGACGAGTTTGCGCTTCAGTGACAGTGGAAGGTTTCCCTACATCAGCTCTTTCATGGACCAGTAGCTCTTCCAGGCGTTCGATATGCGTCTATCGATTTCCTTATCCTGCCTGTTTTCGGATGATACTAACTGGCCCAAGTAGATGTATTCGTCAACATACTGTATTTCCTGCCCATCAACCTCGACCCTACGTTTCGTGCTATTGGTCATGAGCTGCGTTTTTGTACGATTCATCATTAGTCCAACCTCAAGACTTGCGGTGCTAAGGTATTATAGCATTAATTGTAGTTCAGCTGCCGTTGACGCGAACAGGACAATGTCATCGGCGAAGCGAAGATTTGTGAGTGTTCTGCCTGCCACCAACAACAATGCCCTTGTCCTGATATTGGACCGCTAGCTGTCTAAATACCTCCTCGAGGGATGAGTATTGAGTTTAAAACAGTCCACTACCTTTTACTGGTATTACTTAGATGGCTGTTTCTGTATTTCGGAGATCACACAGCAGGCACCGACGATTTAACATACCTTCGAACTTCGAAGCACAGAAGCGTCTCGTGCAATGCTTCCAACTTACAGAAATGCTTCCTCTTTAGATAGATAATACATGTTGGTAGTGCTACCAAATAATGATAACAATATCGGTGGCCGCGAATAAAAACAGTTACTCCAATGGTCCATACAGAGTAATCCAAACCCCTTTTGGCTCCTTCAATTTAAGATAGCGGCTACTCACCCCTCGAGGTCGAAACATTTTTAATGGCTGGCCTATACATATGTAAAACATTTTCTCCACTTTTTGCAGAGCAAAGCCTTTTAGGGTTTCGTATCTCAGAAAGAGAAACCCTTATAGGATCTCTCGTGCGTCTGTCCGTCCGTCCGTCCGTCCGTCACAAGCATTTACTCAGATCATATTGGACCGATGAAGTTGAAAATTAGTACACATGTCAATATCTGTGACCCAAAGACAGAGGTGCAATGTAAATATATAAATATGGAATGTAAGGGCCACTTTTGGGGGCCAAATGATAAGAATAAAATTTCAAAAATTCAAATGATTACGTGTGTGATATATCAAATGAAAGCGCATGGTGTCAGAATCTTAAATGTATTTTCTATAATATTTTTAAGACTTATTTTGAAAAAGTTGTGCTGTTGTACCGATTCGCATGTCATCAAAACCTCTAGGGCTCTTGGGTACTTCCCAAAGTCCTAAACATCTGAAAGGTATGCAAGCAAATGTTTGCATCCATATCCCTTAAAAACTCCGAAATCTACAACTTTGACCCCCTAAGCCACTAAACTTGGGTGCAAAGTTTGTATGAAAAACTGAATTTTAGGGTATTTTTAGGGTATTTTGTTGGTGTTTGTCCTATTATTGTTGTACGAAACCCTCTCAACGCGAGTCCAATTCGCACTTGGCAGCTTATTGTAAACCAACTTCACAAAAGGAGGGGGTTCTCAATTCAATGACAGTTTTAAGTTTGACAGATGTCATCTGAAATGAAGATCTCATTAAGAGCTGTCACATCTCCATACAAACCAGTAGTCTAGGATGAGTAGTTTCAGAGATATGACAGTTTTAAGTTTGACAACTGTCATCTGAAATGAAGATCTCATCAAGAGCTGTCACATCTTCATACAATTCAAAGTAATGACTAGCAAGTCCTTAAAAATTAAGCTCACTAAGTGGCTACTACAACACTGTTTTTATAGCGTTAAAGAATATTTAGATTGTAGAAACTAAACATTTATAAATATAATATTTTACAAACGGACATTTGAAATTTGAATTATATAACTAAACAATAATTAAATTAAAAGCATTTACTATAGTATAACGCTATTTCATAAATTAAAACTTACTATTTTGCATGCTTATACATAAGCTGAAAACACTGGGCATTCTTTAAAATTAAGATCATCTTATTACTGTTTTCTTGCAAATAAATTTCATTTCATTTCATTTCATTTCATTTACAAACCAGTGGTCTAGGATGAGTATTTTCCGAGATATTATGGCCGTTTTAACACTGAATACGACAACACGCAATAAACTGCTTCCAACGGAACTACTGGGAAATAAAAAGTTTCAATTATCACCACTGAGGACGTATGGGTTTTTTTTTCATACGACCCCACTGGGGACGGCGAGGTTGGGAGTTTGGGACTACTGGGATTAAACGGTAAGGAAGTGTCTGCACCTTCTCTATATCTCTCGAAGTTTAGGTTAATAAGCCCTACCTATTCCTATCACTGATGATAGGGCATGCTTGCTATTCCTATCACTGATGATAGGGCATGCTTGCTATTCCTATCACTGATGATAGGGCATGCTTGCTATTCCTATCACTGATGATAGGGCATGCTTGCTATTCCTATCACTGATGATAGGGCATGCTTGCTATTCCTATCACTGATGATAGGGCATGCTTGCAATTTGGTCCCATTTAAGTTCCCATTTTTAAATTTTTAAATCTATCCAGCAGATCTTGAAAAAACGTAAAAAAATTGTCTGTTTACATAGACGACATCATAATGAAAAGTTTCAACTATTTTGTTTTATGTTTATAAACGAAATATTGGTTTAAATCAAACTGGCCGCTTGTGATTGGGCTAATGACGTCGGTTTTTCTTTAAAAATATATATTTGTCTATGTCGGCGGCCGATCGTAGAATGTGCCCCGCCATTTCATGATATGCCCAAGCAATCAGGATGTGGCGGGTTTTAACTAAAACATGTCTTTTTAAAAGCATTTTTATTCAGCAATACGTGATGTTTTTTGTGTTATACATGTCTAACGAACACGAAGACTATTCGGGGGCTTCGCTGCGCTCGCCCCCTTTAGTCTTCACCTAAGTTACCGCAGTGTTTGCCTTAAGAGATTTTATAGTTTCATGATATTTCACCTTTGGGCACATCATGATGTGCCCAATTCTACGATGGGCCGCTGACATTTACACTAACTGTACATGTCACTTGTGTATGAGACTACAGTCTAACACCTAGTAAACATAATGACAGTAGTAGTATTACCAAGCCAGCAAGCTACTAGCTAGGTTTGCTAGAATTGACAGTAGTATTACCAAGCCAGCAGGCTACTAGCTAGGTTTGCTAGAATTGACAGTAGTATTACCAAGCCAGCAGGCTACTAGCTAGGTTTGCTAGAATTGACAGTAGTATTACCAAGCTAGCCAGCCACCAGCTAGGTATGCTAGAATAAATATCTCTATAGAGATAAGCTCGCTTTTGCGTATTTATATTTTTGGTGTAATAAAGTATGAATATGAATTGCCGGAGCACATAATTATTGCAATACCAATGTGTTAATGCAGAGCTAAAGTCATTCATATTGTAATACCAATGTGTTAATGCAGAGCTAAAGTCATTCATATTGTAATACCAATGTGTTAATGCAGAGCTAAAGTCATTCATATTGTAATACCAATGTGTTAATGCAGAGCTAAAGTAATTCATATTGTAATACCAATGTGTTAATGCAGAGCTAAAGTCATTCATATTGTAATACCAATGTGTTAATGCAGAGCTAAAGTCATTCATATTGTAATACCAATGTGTTAATGCAGAGCTAAAGTCATTCATATTGTAATACCAATGTGTTAATGCAGAGCTAAAGTCATTCATATTGTAATACCAATAGAGCTAAAGTCATTCATATTGTAATACCAATGTGTTAATGCAGAGCTAAAGTCATTCATATTGTAATACCAATGTGTTAATGCAGAGCTAAAGTCATTCATATTGTAATACCAATGTGTTAATGCAGAGCTAAAGTCATTCATATTGTAATACCAATGTGTTAATGCAGAGCTAAAGTCATTCATATTGTAATACCAATGTGTTAATGCAGAGCTAAAGTCATTCATATTGTAATACCAATGTGTTAATGCAGAGCTAAAGTCATTCATATTGTAATACCAATGTGTTAATGCAGAGCTAAAGTCATTCATATTGTAATACCAATGTGTTAATGCAGAGCTAAAGTCATTCATATCGCAACAATCATAGATTTTATGTCCAAATTAAGAGGTTAAGTCATTAACACCGCGGGTTCAATTAGGAAGAAAACTGAAAGCTAAACGCAGATGGCGCTTCGTTGGCAGTACCTTGTTTACGCTAGTGTGAAGGCCGCAGCGCAGGCCGTGTTGCTTTAAAGTTCCCATGTCATACTAAGGTTTAGTCGCGAATGCGCCACCTAGCGTGAGAAATTGACAGTTTTCCTCTCAATACGGACTTGATGTGTAATTGGAACTAGAGATAGGCCGAACATTAAATACCGAAATAGTCTACGCAGACAAAACAAAAATGTTTGCTCATATTTACAGGAAAAAGTTTATAACAAAGGCTCTGTGAGATTATAACTTATCATAACTTAATTATCATAACTTTCCAAGTTATGATTTTCTGTGAACAAAAGTTGCTTTATGAAGAAACACAAAATAACTCGATTCCAGCGAGTTTACCCTCCTTCCTTGACCTTGCTCTGGGGGCAGCGGTGTCGAGGCGTCGCGCCCTCTGGGGGCAGCGGTGTCGAGGCGTCGCGCCCTCTGGGGGCAGCGGTGTCGAGGCGTCGCGCCCTCTGGGGGCAGCGGTGTCGAGGCGTCGCGCCCTCTGGGGGCAGCGGTGTCGAGGCGTCGCGCCCTCTGGGGGCAGCGGTGTCGAGGCGTCGCGCCCTCTGGGGGCAGCGGTGTCGAGGCGTCGCGCCCTCTGGGGGCAGCGGTGTCTAGGCGTCGCGCCCTCTGGGGGCAGCGGTGTCGAGGCGTCGCGCCCTCTGGGGGCAGCGGTGTCGAGGCGTCGCGCCCTCTCGGCCTTGTTGCAACTTCAATATTTTAGGAATGTGTAAAGTAAAGTGAGTATATCGATAAGCATCCTCCAGTCTACTGTAGTTACTACACACTCGGGAATGTTTACCTGAAAAGGGTTAAATATGAACAACCTGTAAATAGAATAAATATAATACGTACATTGGAATCTTTTATTTATCACCCGTGGCGAGATTATTGAATTTTTCATAGATCTCGCTCAGAAAACTATCTCTCTGCAGCACCTGCACCTGAAGCGCCTGAACTTGAGTGATCCTTGAATACCAACGCCATCTAGCGGCAGAAGGCTGACCTCCCCATACAAAAGATTTCCTCCCGGATCCACTCTGCCTACCAGAGATCGATATCTGGTGACCGAGCTTTGCTCGGCGGTTTGTGGTACAAACACAATAAAATAGGTGTTATAATTCATATTCATCAGACTGCGTATAAGTAAGTACCATCAACCAATGTGCTGCCAATGCTGCCATTGAGCTACCATTACTACGTGTAGAGGCGCTGCTGTCTCAAACGAAAAACGTGTCGCTACTTGATCACGTGGGAAGCGGGGGGCGGCGCGCCGCCGCACGAAGGAGTATTTGCATGATATGAAATGAAATGAAATGAAATGAAATGAAATGAAATGAAATGAAATAATTTATTTGCGTGGATGTGGTACAGTCTTAGGTCTTAGTAAGTATAATTATAGAGCGGCACATTCAGCCAATTTGTGGCATGCAAATTGTATTTATATGTACATACGACATACGTTCTTTATGAATTAATTCATAATTATTCATAATAGAAACATCACATAATACACATTAAATTCATTATAACCATAATATTATAACCTAAATTTGTTAACTTTTTCTGACGTTTTATAAAACTCCGTTAAGTCATAAAAGCAATTATTAACCAGCCATTTTCTTAACTTAGACTTAAAAATAGGTAAAGGTAAATATTGTAGATCTGCGGGTAGACAATTAAATATCTTTACCGCCATGGCATAACAGTTCCTTTTTAATAGTTCTGTTTTGGATCGAGGAACCACTAGGCGGTTTGGGAATCGGGTATTGAATGTACATGAGATGGAATTTTTTGTGAATAAATTAATATTAAGTCTAACAAAAGTGCTAATTTCAAATATGTAAATACTAGTCAGTGTAAGAAGATTTAATCTTTTAAACAGTGGCCTACAAGACTCATAGGGGTGCGCGCCACACAAAGTTCGTATGCAGCGTTTCTGTATGATGAACAGACGTTGTATGTCCACTGAATTACCCCAGACAACGATTCCATAGCGTAACATGGATGCAACATATCCGTGGTAAGCTAATAGGGCTGACTCTCTGCCTGCTACCTTCGTAAGGCGGTAAAGTGCAAAATTAAAACTATTTACTTTTTTGCATAATTTGTCGACTTGAGCTTTCCACGATAATTGTGAGTCTATTGTTATGCCTAGAAAAACTGTGTCAATTGATTCATTGATAGATTGATTTTGATATGTCAAGGATAAATTTAATTCTGGTTTTATTTGATTGTAAAATTGTATATAGGATGTTTTGTCGACATTCACACATAAATTATTCATTACTAACCAATTGATAATATTTTTAATTGTATTATTTATGTCATTGTTAAATTCATTGTTATTAGTACATTTTATTATAATAGAAATATCATCTGCAAATAGGGTGCAACGGTGTTTTGTAACTTCCGGTATGTCATTAATGTATAATAGAAATAACAATGGACCAAGCACACTACCTTGCGGAACTCCAAATCTATTTTGACGTAGTTCTGATTTGCTTTCTGTTAGTTCTAGTTGTTCGTTAAGTTTTTTTATTACGACGTATTGTGTACGATTACTAAGGTAGGTTTTAATCCAATTGTATGCTGGTCCCCGGATTCCGTATCTTTCACATTTTCCTAAGAGGATATTATGACTGACGAAATCAAAGGCCTTTGACATGTCAAAAAATACAGTTACTGTGGGTGTTTTATTATCAATAGATTCGGCCAACATTTTAATTAAGTTAAAGCACGCCAGAGTAGTTGATTTTCCCTTTTGAAATCCGTTTTGCTCTTGTTTTATTACATTGAAGTTTGATAAAAAGGATGTTATTCTACTGAGCATGATTTTCTCAAAAAATTTTGATAGTATAGGAACTAGAGTAACTGGCCTGTATTTACTCATGTCAGTTTTGTCTCCTTTTTTGTACAATGGCTTTACCACCGAGATTTTTAATTCTTTTGGGAATATTCCTTCCGTGAGTGACCGATTGGCTAAATGTGTCAAAACTGTTGACAATTCTTTACAACAATATTTTAAAATTTTTGTAGCGATTTCATCGTAGCCCGTAGCATTTGTATTATTCAGCTGTTTGATGGTTTTTATAGTTTCGTCTATAGTACACGGCTTTAGGAAGATACTGGAATTTGATTGAGGTACTTTATTTACTGCGTTACTGTCAGGTTGGTTGCTTAATTGATTATTAGTCAAGTCGATAAAATAATCGTTGAAACCCTGGGCTATCTTCAAAGAATCCTCTGTTTCTGTATTATTTATATTTATAGATTTAATTTCAATGTCCATAATTTCAGATTCATTTTCATTTTTAATTAACTGCCATGAGGCCTTACATTTATTTTTAGCATTTTTTATATATTTGTTATTTTGTAACCGGTCAAAAGTCAAAAGTCAAAAAACAAACTTTTCAAGAACTCGCACAAACCTATTGTTTCAACAAGATTAAATACCTGTTCGTCAAATGACACTGAAATATAACACGCTCGGGCTCGCCCCTCCCCACCAATCAGTCGGAAACTTGTCATTGTTTGAACCGCACGTCTTTGTTCTCCGCCGATTTATTTAATCACCACATTCCGTGTTGAATAGTGATTTCGTGTGTGTGGATTGCAGAAAAAAACATTCTAGAAATGGAGGAGGAAGGTATGTAGTATGTTTTTTTATAGTTTATAATTATTTATACATTTAAATAACGTCCTATATAGATGTACAAAGATAACCTATGAAACAGGTATTTTTATTGCTCAAACATTAAAAAATTAGTGTTTTTGTTAACTTGTCGAGGTTTGTCAAGGTTTGGCTCTGTGAAATATTTGTAGCTACAGTTAATGTTGAGCAATTTATGCAATAATATTGTGCGCCCACGCGCGCCTTTTTTTTTAAAACGCTTTTATATGACTTGACTTTCCTGTGATCAAAACTGATAACTTTAATAAACCCCCTTCCTATTTACCAATTGAGATGAAATTATGAATCCACGTTAGGTTTGGATCACAATGCAATATTATGATAACCATAAGCTGATTGTCTACCCAGGGTTGTCTCCATATAATGGAACTCTTCAACAGTCAACAGCACAGACATGAAAAAAAAAAATTTATATTGTTTCAACTATCTATGGTAACCCGTTGTAATATTTCTCAGATGACGAGTAACTAGTACCTAACTTCTTAACCCATTGAATGTGGGTAGTTGTAAAAATGGCCCGCGATACCCTATGGATTGGTAATAAAATTCGAATATATAAAAACGTACCGGAGCGGGAACGGCACACACCTAGTGGTTTTGGTTTATTATTTTTTAGCTTTTTTCATGTATTTTTGTTTTTGTTTGCAGATGCAGATAACCGAATCTGTCCACATCAGTTTTACGAGACGTTCTTTGTATGACCTTATGCACGAATCTAAGGGAAAGAAAATTAACGAAAAGTATTTGTTATTGCAACAAAAACTCGTAAATATTACTCCGTGCCCTGACAATAAGAAAAAATACTTAATTCGCGCTCTGAGGTGTTTTAAGTCCGAGTTTAAGCAGAGATGGACTGCAGTTCGGCGAAAGGAACAGCGCTTCTTAAAGAATAATGAAGAATGGCTCATATCCTCTATACGACTTCCGAATTTCGGCACAGAAACTGCACAAAAACGTGGGCGACCTAATAAGAGTTTTGAAGAATGAAGTGAACGCAGCAAGCGGCGAAAAACTAAGGATTTACGATGATGACGATGTTTTAAAATCTGATGATGAATAATTATTATACACATGATTCTCTAATTCATTGTAAATTATATAATTTGTAACAAACTAGCTGGTTCCCGCGACTAAGTTTGCGTTGTTAGTTTTTTTTATCAAAATCAGTTCAGCCAGACAGTAGCCTATTTCGGTCTCCAGGGTCTAATCTATCGCCATGCCAAAATTCATCAAAATCGGTTCAGCCGTTATCGCGTGAAAGAGCAACATACATCCATACAATACATACATGGTATGGAATTAAGGACACTAAACACTTTCACATTTGTAATATTAGTGGGATATTTTAAATAAATACTTTAAAACATTGAGAACATGTTTTTTATTGATTATTAGCTATAAAATATTTTTGACCGGTTTTATCATGCAAATACTCCTCCGTGCGCCGCCGCCGCCGGGTGGGGCGAGCGCACGTAAGATAAGATTGTATAACGCAGAAGTGACACTGCTTTAGTACCTAAATCATTTCAGTTTATTGCGATAAATTACAGTATATTTTACAGATCATAAATAATATAATGTCCTAATGTAATTTTACCGATGGCGGCATGGCAATTTTAATAATAATAATTATCAATAGTATTAAATTAAAACAGAATAAATAATAAAGATCTAGATCTTTATCATCCATCACACATAGCATAATTTTATAATAACATTATTTTATCGAATTATTGAGTTAATATTAATGTCACTGATAGTCGTATAACAATGAAGAAAGCCTTATCCGTAAAACAGTAAACTATCTAAGAGGATAATTTTCCATATTCATAAAATTCAGTCAAGCGTATAAGGACACATAAGCAGTAGGTACTGTTTCAAGGCCTTCAGAAACCGATAACCCGAGAGAAGCTTTATATTTAACGGTAGCTTACTGTAGACGCAGACTGCCAATATTACTAGTACTTTTACAATAGGACGCAGTTCTACAGTACCTAGTTTTAAGGTCATGCTTAAACCTATCTCTTAGCCTATTACTGATATTTCCTGACCTCATGAAAATGAGCAGTTTAATACCACTTTTCAAATCCGGTAGCAAGGAAGACCCTGCGAACTTCAGACCTGTATCTGTTTTGCCAGTGTTGAGCAAAGTGTTTGAAAAGGTGATACTGAATCAACTACAATCTCACTTTAACGCATCAGGGCTACTCCACAAAAAACCATTTGGTTTCACCAAAGGCAGATCAACAACTGACGCCGGAGTAGCACTAGTACAACACATCTATAGTGCGTGGGAGGGATCACAGAATGCTGTTGGTGTATTCTGTGATCTTTCCAAGGCCTTTGACTGTGTGGATCATCAAACCCTTCTGCTCAAACTGCACTCAAACACTATGGTATTAAAGACAATGACACCAGCAGAACCGTGTCCAGCGGGGTCTAATTAGTCTAAAAAAGACCGGTCTAAAAAATCATTAAATGCCTTTAGACGTGGTTCTATCCAAATAAACCGCCCGTCTTTTAAGCTAAAATATTAATTTTAGACCGTCATATTGTGCGAACATTTGAGAATATTTTAATTATGGGCCTTTTAATTCTACTTTAGCATCATTTATTTTATAGTTATTATTGTTGCCTCTATAGAATAGAATAGAATATGTCGCAGTTCCGCCGGAAGCCTCCGTCAAGCACCTAATTCTTACCTTATTTTTATTTAGTTTACTATCAGATTAGTTAGTTACCCCACGATGTAGTTTGTTACCTCACGATGTATAGTGCCACCACATTAGCTAGAGAATGAGTGATGGCGCCACTATCTACTCCAAGTCTCCAATTGAACAGCATACACAATGCAAACAAACAGACAGTTAAGTGACGTTTTCATAGTGGCATCAGTAGTTCCACCTTAGCCGTTCTCTAGATATCGTGGTGGATCTGTAGTAACTTTCAAAGATGTTGATATTTCATAATGTCAAGCAAATGGCATAGACTCAGGTAGACCGTTGTTCGTTCAGAATCATGTGAAGTTCGTAACGAATCTCATAGTTCGTTAGTTCGATGTTCGTTTGTGTTCGGGTGTGGTCTTTGCGGAGCTGGCAACATTATTTTCTGTGCGTACGTTTGGTAAATGAAATGAAATGAAATGAAATAGGTACGCGCGTAGGGCTTGACCAATCAGAGGCTTTGACCAACCGAAGCTCGTGTTTATGAAAGTGCGGGTTTTGATATAAATCCGTGGGGTTTTGTGAATCAACTTGGCGGGACAAGATGCCCGGCAGTAAACGTAGTGATTACTTTCTCTGTGCCCGGCAGCTCACTCAACTCACTTTCTCTGTGCCCGGCAGCTCACTCAACTCACTTTCTCTGTGCCCGGCAGCTCACTCAAATCACATTCTCTGTGCCCGGCAGCTCACTCAACTCACTTTTCGTTGGGATCTCGTCGAAGTAACAACAAGCCAGGCTCTGCACTGAATTCGCCACGTTTCGTAATCGAGATAAGTAACATCCACTGTGTCGTGCTATGATAGCCAGTATTAAATCGCAGCTATTACGTTACTGTAACCAAAGACTAGTAAAAGTGATAATAAGCTGTGAATAGATCGAATATGTGTTCACTCATTGCTTGATCTCCCAGTAGAAACGCGAGCCATGCTCTATTCCTCTCATTCTCCGAGAAATATAATATATTTATTTTCAGACATTACATCCATTTGTACTTATTTTAAGGTTTATAATGGAAGTATTATGAAATTCGGTAAGTACCTATCAATACGAGTAGGTAGTAGGTTAATTAGATAGATACCTACACACCACATCACTTCCCCGTTGTGTCGTTGGTCAGATGTAAAGCTAAGATCTTAACTGTATTACTTTGCAATTTAACCGATTACGCATAGCATAACTGCTACCGAGTACTTATATGGAGGAATTAAACTGCCTTGCAGGAGAAAGTTTCAGAATCGGAATAGAAAATGAGCGTGTTAAGGTTGAGCAACCCTTACAACTATCATTCGTCAGCACCAAGTCATCATAATAATGTAGAACATACGTCATATACTAAATTGTCAACCTTTCATTATTTTAGGTATAAATACCATTGTATTTTAGATTTTAATCATTATTGTCTTAATAAACCTAAGTGGAAACTCTGTCCGTTAAATAAATTATTTTTATTAATTCCTCCGCCACACCCAACTTAATTGGCGCAGCCGGTAGGATTTCAACAGTTGAATCTATATTCATCGTCCGTTTCTACGGTTAAGTTGAAACCGCCGAACAAATAAATATATTGAGAAGAGGCGAACGTAGTTCCTGAGGAGTCAAGCAGCGACGTCACGGGAACGAGACCAGGACCAGGACCAGGACCAAACAAAGGACCAAGGCCAGGCCAGGAGAGGACCAGAGGACCAGAGGACACTTCGGCAAACAAGCAATATTCCGAAAGGACATGGGAGCGACGGGATTGTGAGTAAATCTTTTCACCATTCCATTTCTTTCCGTACTTCCTTCCGTTAATAATATCTATACGTGTTGTTAGGGATTAGAAATCGCCGTAACAATATCGCGTAGGTAGGCAGTTATTTGAGAATCCACATTTTCTTGAATAACTAATTAGTTAGGTATTGATAATAAGTAGTAGATTTATTTAGTTTCGATAGATATTTTTTTTCTCATCGTTCAAGATGGAGAATATTGTGAGAGTACCCATAGAAATGGTCAAGATCATTCCAGTATTCGATGGGGACACTAGATTGTTACCACTTTTTGTAAAGAAATGCGAATACATCCTTAACACTTTCCAAGGGGGAAATTTATGAGTACTTATTTCATGTTATAACTAGTAGGCTCTCGGGGGAAGCAGCTAAACTAGTTGGGGAACGAGAAAGCATTGATACATGGGATGAGTTAAAACGTTTATTGGGCCAAAACTTCGGCGACCCACGGTCCGAAGAATGTTTGGCCATGGAACTCGAAGCATTAAAGCGAAATAGAAACGAAAGTTATAGCGATCTTTGTCATAGAATACAACATTTGAGAAGTATACTATTCGCCAAAATCAACGAAACCATTAATGATGTGAATTTACGCCAAGCGAAACACCACATTTTCGATAACATGTCGCTGAATGTTTTTCTGTTCAATTTGCCGGCTTATTTAGTTAGGCTGGTACGCTTGCGAAATGTTGCTACCCTGGAGGATGCTTTGAAAGTGGTATTGGAAGAACAAAACTTCCAAACAGTATACGACGCGAAGAATCCTCGTTCCAATTCAAACAGGAATGGAACGTCAAATATCAACCAATCCGCCCAAAATATCCCTCCACGGTACGACAATTCACAGCGAGTACCAGGTGCATATGCACCTAACAATGCATTTAATCATATGCAAAACAATGCGCAAAACTCGCCAAACAATTCAGGCCAATATAGAAATAATAGACAGCAGCAGGCTAATAATAGATTTAATGATAACTCGTATAATAATTCGCCGCGTGTAAATAGGTCAGTACCACCGCAGGTACAAGCGCAGCGTCAGCACCCTGCGGACAATGCTCCGATGCAATATCATGCGTCACCTATACCTGCGGGGTCGAATACCGATGTTACGATGCGCACGGCGAGTTCTAGGCGTGTTAATTACACGGATAATAATAACTATTTTCAACCACAACAAAGTATGGAAGACGGTCAAAATTCTGTCTCTTACAGTGAGCCGTTAGAAAATTTTCATACGGGAGCCTCCGAGATAGGGAACGTATAAAAATTAATTGCCATAAGCTTTTGAACTTGCCTCATATTCGCATTCCGGAACTAAATGCTGTTTTTATGATAGATACGGGCAGCACTCGATCATTTATTAGCCCGAAAGTTGCAAACGAATATTACGCAAGTTTTAAGCAGAAAGAGTCTTTCGAAGTCATTAGTACCCACGCGTCGAGCAAACACAGTGAGGTAGCCTACATTGACTTGCCAAAGATATTTAATTGCAACCAAAAACATAAGTTTTATGTTTATTCGGTTGATGAACGGTACGATGGTCTTATAGGAAGTGACTTGTTGAAACAACTCAATGCCAAGATCGATATGAAATCACAAACCTTGTTCACGGACTCTAGTAAAATACCAATCATGTACTCACCACCCACGAGAGAGATGTATAATCTACCTCCTCGATGCGAAATGAGAGTCAAATTACCAGTCAACTTGTTACATGGAGAAGGTATTCTAAATTATACCCAATTCTGTAACGGAGTTCGAATGCCAGCCGCAATAGTAAAATGCACTAACGGTTACGCGACGACGGTAATTCAAAATACAACTGATTTACTCCAAAAAATAACAGTTACGGCACCATTCAAGATAGAGTTATTTCAACAACAATCACACAACGTCAACTCAACAAACCTGAATTCAACAGGGAACTACCAGGACGTCGATAAATTACTCGACGATAATTTAGACGCTAAGCTTAGGTTAGACCATATGAATGAGGAAGAAAGAATGATGATAGATCAAACATGTAGAGAATATAGAGACATATTCTATTGTGAAGACATACCTCTGTCTTTTAGTAATCAGGTGAAACATAAAATCAGAACAAAAAACGAGGATCCAATTAATTTAAAGGCTCACAGACTACCCCCAGTCCAGACACAAGAGATAAAAAAACAAGTAGGAAAAATGCTACGGGATAATATTGTGCAAGAGTCACACTCACCTTGGAGCGCCCCAGTCCACCTGGTGCCCAAAAAGTTAGATGCATCAGGGGAGCAAAAGTGGAGAATGGTAGTTGATTATAGGCGTTTAAATGAAATCACTACTGATGACAAATACCCTTTACCAAACATCAATGATCTTTTTGACATGCTTGGGAAGAGTATGTATTTCACTACGCTAGATCTCGCGAGCGGATACCATCAGGTAGAAGTAGAAGAGGAAGATAAACCAAAAACTGCTTTCAGTACACCATTCGGGCATTACGAATTCAATAGAATGCCGTTTGGACTCAAAACTGCTCCTGCAACATTTCAGCGAGCAATGGACAATGTTCTAAGAGGGTTACAAGGATTGCATTGCCTTGTATACCTTGATGATGTCATAATCTTTTCAAAAAGCTTGCCAGAACACATAGAGAAATTGAAGGCTGTTTTTGATAGATTCCGCCAGACTAACTTAAAAATTCAGTTAGATAAATCACACTTCCTTAGGAAAGAAGTGTTGTATCTAGGGCACACAATCACCAACGAAGGTCTTAAACCGAATAACGACAAGATAGAAGCGGTACTTAAGTACCCCATCCCCCAAACAGCTACAGAAATTAAAAGTTTTTTAGGGTTGATAGGTTACTACAGAAAGTTCATCAAAGACTTTGCAAAAATTACGAGACCACTCACGGCATGTTTAAAGAAAGGAAAAAAGATCGTGTTAAATGAAGAGTACACAAATAGTTTTGAAACATGTAAAAAGCTGCTAACAAACGCACCTCTTTTGCAGTTTCCAGATTTCGAAAAACCATTCGTATTGACTACCGATGCATCCAACTTTGCTATCGGGGCTGTTCTATCACAAGGCACTATAGGTTCAGATAAACCTATAGCATATGCGAGTAGGACATTAAGCGATACAGAAAGTAGATATAGTACGATCGAAAAAGAACTTTTGGCGGTAATATGGGCCGTAAAACATTTTAGACCGTATCTTTACGGTAAGAAGTTTGCTATTTACACCGACCATAGACCTTTGGCATGGTTGTATTCACTCAAAGAGCCAAACAGCAAACTAACACGTTGGCGCCTACGATTAGAAGAGTACGATTTCGAAATTAAGTATAAGAAAGGACAGCAAAATACTAATGCTGACGCCCTTTCTCGAGTCAGGATTAACGCATTAGAAGACGACTTAGATTCCATTTTAGTAAATGTAGATGCAGACGAGAACCGTGTCAAGGAAATTATTGAGGAGTTGGAGAGAAATGTGACTGTGCGAAAGCCTAGACCACAAGTAGAACCAATGGATATTTCAGATACTGAGAGTGTTAAAACACAAGTGATAGATTTTTCAGGCTCCGAAAGTGACAAAATGGAGATCATAGAAATTTCAGATTCAGATGATGGAGCAACTGCAAACTCAATCTCGAATAGGGAACACGAAGGAATACCCATCCTAAATGAAGCAATTGATTGCAAACCGAAACAAATAATAGTGCAGACTTGGTTTAGGGATAAACTCTCCGTAAACGATATTTCCAATAACAAACAAAGAATATTAGAAGTATTTCTGCCGGTCAATAACGAAAAGTTAGTGAAAGATTTTTTTAAAGAGTATGTAGAGATAAAATACAAATATTTTATTTATTTCGAAGACCCAAGGTTTAGGGCAACATTTTCAAATGTTATCACAAGATTATACAAGAAAGGGACACTAAATTTGACCGAATGTACTGAGCGTACAGTAAATTTGTCAGAGTCGGAGGATGATCAACGTCAGGTCATTCTAAAGTACCATGAAGGTAAAACATGCCATAGGGGTATTAACGAAACACTGACGAAAATCAAAAGACATTATTGGTGGCCGAACATGAAAGGAACCGTAACAGCGATAATTAACTCCTGTGAACAGTGCAAGAGAATGAAGTATGAAAGGAAACCCGTAAAACCAAGCATACAATTAACTCAAACTCAAAATGCACCATTTCAGGAAGTTTTTATGGACCTTCTCTATATCGATGGAAAATACTACTTAACAATAGTCGATGCCTTTAGTAAGCTAGGACAAGCTATTAATATCCCAAATCGTAGCACACCAGAAGTAGTGCAAGCTCTAATAAAATACTTTAGTATGTATGGCTTACCAAAGAAAATAAACGGCGATTCTGGAACTGAGTTCAATAACGAATTAATTAAAGAACTATTAAATTTATACAAAATAGAGCTACATATTGGCACCCCAAATAATCCCAGTTCAATGGCTATAGTAGAGCGTTTTCATTCAACAATCATTGAGATTTACCGCTTAGCTAAGTATGAAAGAAGCGAACTTGACGCCGCTTCTGTCATGACTTATGCGATAATGGCATACAATAACTCTATCCATTCCGCAACTAGCTACACTCCGTTCGAGATTGTTTTTGGAAACACCGATTCTAGCAATGTATTTGATATTGATAGGGAACGAAACTTAATGCAAAAATTACTTCAAGATCATAGGAAACGATTGAAAGTATTATATGAATATGTAGCGGATAAACTGCAAAATGATAAGATTAAAGTCAAGAAAAAAAGAGAAGGTGAGGAGCCACCTGAAATAAAAGATGGCGATGATATATTTATGAAAAATACCCGAACAAGAAAAGCGAAAGATCTACCCCGTTTTGAGAAAGCTAAGGTCATAGGTTCACCAACTAGGAATATTATTCCAGTCCAGCTAAAGAAAAGAAAAACAAGGGTAGCTATTAAGAATATTAAACGTCCTCCACAGGTCAAACCTAGTACTTCTAGTACTAGTCGGAAAGATCGGCAGCCTGGAACTTCAAAACCTAAACCAGAATCCGGGAATAACACCGATCAAACTTGGCACAGCAGTGATGAGGACTAATATATGGACTATTTTTAAGACATTAGACTTAGAAACTGTAGTAAGTGAAGTAGATAATAATATACAACAGTATGATAAGATAAACGTTATAGTAACTAGTAATAATGAGTATAAACTAGAGTTAGGAAGTTTATGTACACAAATAGAATCATTAATAAATGAAATAAAGGCTAGGATTACGCAGATTTTACCCACTTTTAGAGTAAGAAGGGCATTATTTAGTCCCTTAGGCTCGTTAGTAAAAATCATTTCAGGAAACTTAGACGAAGAAGACGCAAAACAATATAACTTTGAAATTAGTCAGCTACAAAAGGAAGAACATTCAGTCGAACGAAAAGTATCCTTAGTAGTTAACGCTTTAGATAAATTCGCAAATCTATCAGATGGTATGAATTCAAATATCAAATATTTAGATAACAAAACAGTTGAGATTCAATCACTTCTAGAAACAGAAACTAGACGTAATAACATAATTTCACTAATGAATAACTTGTACCAAATTTCCAATAACTTTCGTACTATTTATGATTGCATCCAGGAAACCGAGACAGCCATTGCTTTCAGTAAGTTGCATACCCTGCATCAGTCAATAGTAAATTCCACAGAACTTATGCAAGTCCTTCTAAAAATAGAGAGACATGATAATTTAATTTACCCGGTAAAAAGAGAAAACCTAGTTAAGTTAGAACGTAATATTTTGTTAAAATCGTACATTGATAGGAATAAGTTAGTTTTTGTATTAGAAGTACCATTAATAGAAACCAACACGTATACATATTATAAAATAATCCCAATTCCCATATATCACCCCTTAAACCAAAAAACCGTTACCATCATTCCCAAACACCCCTACCTAATGGTGAATAGATTGAAATACAGACCCGTAGCGAACCTGTGTGAAGAAGTCGAGGACAACAAGTTCCTGTGTTCACGAGACGACCTAGCACAGTACCCTACCGAAACCTGCATAGAGGAGATCATGACGCTGAAAGACAACTGCAGCAGATGCCACCAGCACGTTATACACATGGAAAAAGAGAAGATACAGAGGATAGTTGGAAAATGTTGGCTGATATACTCTGAAACAGGATTAATCATCACGGAACACTGTAAAGACGAAGTTTACAAACAGAACATCCAGGGGACATTCCTGATATGGCCGAATCAACACTGCACAACCCAGGTACAAGATGTCGTCATAAACACGCCGAGAAACACTTCAACGATCAATCTTCAACTACCGTTTGTACAGATACCAGAAGTACGTCACGTCATCAGGCAAGAAGACAAACGACTCAACCTGCAAAACGTGGACTTTAGTGATATGAAAGACATTATCAATAGTGCAAAGTTTAGTATCAGTGAAAGTATTTCGGACGACTATATGTATGTGGTAAAAAACATAAGTGTATGGACCATTTTACTCTATTCTATCATTTTTATCATCATGTTATCATTACTAATTAAATTCAAGATATATACAAAATGTATAAACCGAAATTCTCCGAAACCGTCTTCAACGACTTCGGATAATTTCTCTCTTAAGGAGGGAGGTGTTAAGGTTGAGCAACCCTTACAACTATCATTCGTCAGCACCAAGTCATCATAATAATGTAGAACATACGTCATATACTAAATTGTCAACCTTTCATTATTTTAGGTATAAATACCATTGTATTTTAGATTTTAATCATTATTGTCTTAATAAACCTAAGTGGAAACTCTGTCCGTTAAATAAATTATTTTTATTAATTCCTCCGCCACACCCAACTTAATTAGCGCGCATTACTTTGGTTAATGCATCCGCTCTGGGAATACGCGGAAATATGAGGTTTGTTATTTCAGTTGAGAACTAAACTAGGTGAATCTGCTGCGGCAGTAGGATCCATTAAAAAGCCGTGGCTTAATCTCTTGTTAAATGTGTGGGTAGAACATGCTTGCCGGTGGTCTGCGGAGTGTGTCTAACCGAATATGAAATAAAAGAGCTGGATAAAGCTTTAACGTAGTTAGTTTTGTGGTCTATTTAAAGGAAAGTAAATTTAAATAGGAATAGATTCATTATTCTCCTTTAAAAAAATCCCTTGGTGAAATTATGTTGAATAATGGATTTGAGCATTTTGATACAAAGCCGTAGCGTCTGTGACGCGCCTGTCTGAAATGTTACCGCAAGGTGAACAATTCTTAGCTCTTGGAAACCTGCAGGCAATCAAGATTATTTTCTCGATCCATTTATTTATTATGTAATGTTTACTTTGTTTGGTTGGTCTGGGGAATACGTAGGCATTGGTTTGGTTTCTGAAGAAATCATATTATCAGAGTAAGGTTTTGTTTTCTTTGTGTTTGATTTCATTAGGAACTTTGTTTACACTGGTATATCTATAGTTTGCAATCTCATATTACACTCAAACCTAGCAGCTACTAAATTGGATCAAAATTCAAATATTGTAGCTGCAAATGTTTATTTTGTGAGGCATAAAATAATGAAACTTTCATACGATTACCGTGCTCAATATATAATTATAGTTTATTTTCTTTTATAAACCGTTATAGGTTTAACGAACGGCAATTGTTTTAAAACGTTCGGCTTAATTTTAATAGAAAAACAAAAATATCCGCCTGAACTGATCAACTGGGATAAAAGCGATCGAGAGTCCCTCTCTCTACCACCCTACTCAATCGGATCAACTTTAAGTGCTGATTTATAGTGTTGTTTTTTCATAAACAACTCTTTTAAAACGAACTTACGGGGACAAGTCTTACCTTCTGCCAGCTAAGAATAAATAAGAGAGATAAAGAGTGAGATATAGAGAGTTACAGATTTATTACTTAGTTATGTCAACACTGGACATACAATAAGAAATGTGAACCTCTCTAATCTACTCACCACACCCAACTCCATCTGCACGAGAAATAAGAATTCGTTTTATCTTTATCAAGATAATGCAGTAATAAGCTTAAAATTGTTTAAGTAAACTGGAGTCTGTAACCGCGCGCCTCCAGAGGGCTCGGGGGCTCGCGAGTCGCGTACAACCGCTCTCGTGCTACGTAAATAGTGGCTTCACGAGCTCAGACAATGTTTGCTCTCCAATGAATAATGATCATTCAGCACCGTTCGTGTGCTAATGAAACAAAATGGCGGCCGTTTTTCAATTAACTAATTTAATGGTACACAGTAGAGCTCGGATTCAGAATGGTTCATAGTTCGTTTAGTAATCATTAGTCAAAGTTTGTATTTATTTCGTTTATAAAATTACGGATGGTTTTAGTACCTACTAATTTAGGTTTGCATATACAATTGTGTGTACCTATTAATTTAAACTATTTATTGATAAGCATTTAATCTACAACATTTATTTCAACTACTGGGTTATACGTGGTTATGCTGACTTTATTTATATTCTGAACCAAGCTTTTATATCCTATGAATATAATACTCCACGTAGAGCTTCCAAGCCAAGTCGCGGCGCATAGCTCGTAGCGGCACGTAGCAGTTCGTAGGATACTTAGCTACGGCGTAGCGGGCGCTAAGCGAAGCAATTAGCTGCGTAGCGTGCCTGGCTGACAGGAATGGGCCGAAATTCGGGATACAATATGTACATGTTTACTAGGTAAGTAACACGATGATGAGATGAGCTTACCTTTGTCGAAGTTTTTTTCATTGATAAAGTATGATGTCTGTAAAGCAAGTAAGTAAGGTAAGTTGATTTTAAATACCTATATTGTACACGTTAACGCTATTATTATTTTAAAGCAAAGTGACTTATATATTAATAAAATTACTAATTCTTCATAAGCAAGCTGGATGGATAGGATATAGTAGATACAATTCGCAATCACAGGCAACACTTCTTCCATTAGTTTAAGCAATACTTTTCTGAATATACGGCCACTGAAACAGCATTTTATAAAATAATCGTCCAATCTTGAGTTTACTAATACTTTGGTCGTACTTTGGTAATATTTTGTACAATGTTTGTCTCGTCATAAAAGCTAAGTGCTAAAGCGATCCATAATACACGAGACACGGAGTGTCAGCTCAGCAGGAAAGTGCACCGCGACTCAAATTGCATTTCCTCCTCGGCGCGGCATACAGTCCGGGCGGGACACAACGGAGTGTGCGAGCAAGATGGATCGAGAGACCGTGAGACGTCGCCTGGAGATTATTTATGCGTGAGATGTCGCCCAATATCCGAGCTAGGATGTAGGGCCAGCACATGACAGTCCCGTCTGTATACTGTATGCACCCTTCAAGGGTGTTGGGCCAGCACATGACAGTCCCGTCTGTATACTGTATGCACCCTTCAAGGGTGTTGGGCCAGCACATGACAGTCCCGTCTGTATACTGTATGCACCCTTCAAGGGTGTTGGGCCAGCACATGACAGTCCCGTCTGTATACTGTATGCACCCTTCAAGGGTGTTGGGCCAGCACATGACAGTCCCGTCTGTATACTGTATGCACCCTTCAAGGGTGTTGGGCCAGCACATGACAGTCCCGTCTGTATACTGTATGCACCTTTCAAGGGTGTTGGGCCAGCACATGACAGTCCCGTCTGTATACTGTATGCACCCTTCAAGGGTGTTGGGCCAGCACATGACAGTCCCGTCTGTATACTTTATGCACCCTTCAAGGGTGTTGGGCCGCACATGACAGTCCCGTCTGTATACTGTATGCACCCTTCAAGGGTGAGAGGGACTGAATATTAATAACGCACTTATTAAACGTTGGAAAGTTTCATATTTACTTTACCGAAAGTTCTATTTTATGTTCTGAACAGGTCTACCCTAGTTCAAGTATCGACCTGTCTCATAAATTGCTTGGGTTCTTGGAGTAAATCTTTTGTTAAGGATAAGCTCGTAACGTAGGTATACTTTTTACGATATCACTTTTTGTGTGGTGTTTGAGTGCAGTAAGGAAATTATGAATAAGGGAGGGGGAGGGGGGGCATTCGCGTTTTGTAGCAAATGATACCCCGACACGAATGCATGAAAATATGTTTGTAGCAGCTAGCAGCCGGGAAACATCAATATATGTAGTTCTATCGCCGAAGGAACACAAGGCACCGGCGACATTATTTCTGTCAGTAGATTTTTAACCGACTTCCAAAAGGAGGAGGTTTACAATTCGTCGGGATATTGTTTTATGTGTGTACACCGGTTGCGCTTAGACGGATGAACCGATTTGGAAAATTATTTTTTTGTTTGAAAGGGTTTACCTTCTTATTAATCCTATTGACACCAGATCAGGATCTGATGATGGGATCCTGGAGAAATCGAGGGAACTCTTCAAAAATTATAGGCAGACCTATAGTGATTTTTGTGTTTTTCATAATAACTCGTGCATTTATTCATGGTAAGCATAATATTGTCATGCAGAACTGATGATGAAGACCCACAAGGCCATCAGAACTGCTGAAAGGTACAAGATGCAATCTACTGTGCGTGGCTGACGGGCAACGCTAAACCGGTGGACCTGGAGTCCTGGAGCCATGTGTAGTACAGGGGGGGTAAGTCCGTAAACCGGTGGACCTGGAGTCCTGGCGCCATGTGTAGTACAGGGGGGTTATTCCGTAAACCGGTGGACCTGGAGTCCTGGAGGCTTGTTTAGTACAGGGGGGGTAAGTCCGCCGGTGGACCTGGAGTCCTGGAGCCATGTGTAGTACAGGGGGGGTAAGTCCGTAAAACCCATTCTATTGTTCTCCAAACTGCTATTTTTCCTACATTGTATCCTAAAAACCCCAAAAGTAATATTAATAATAGTAATATTGAATCACGATATTTTCTTACTTCATGTCCTTATATATAACCCCAAGATGGATGAGTACAGTCAGTCGGTTTGTTTTGGTATGGTTATAGAAGAAGGTTTTATAATAAAATATATGAAATATTTTTATAAAGATTTGTATAATGAAAATAAATAGATATATAATATATATAAAAAAATCACAGTCAATATCGTAGCTTCGGATTAGACTTAGTAATAACTAGATTTTATTAACTAAAATATTATTATCTTAATGAAGTGTGAATCTTCTTAAAGTGCATATAAAAATCAGATCCTTGTCGACAAAAAAAAATTAAATGCCCTCCAAATTTTTTTATTGGAGTTTTTTTTTTCACTCTCTTTGTACAAACTGCAAAAAACTTACATAATTACGAGATGGAAGAGTTTGCAGGGTACAAAGTTCAAAGTTCAATTTTTTATTGACCATAAAATCATACAGATTACTTAGTCAACGTAAATATAATATATTAATATTTTTGTATACTACGGCCCGTTCGGAAGTTGTGGGCTTAGGGATGGAGCAAAGAAGGGCAAGAAACTCCCCCGTACCTCTTTTAAAATGTCAGAGCCTTAAAAATACAACGTAACTCCCCCGTACCTCTTTTAAAATGTCAGAGCCTTAAAAATACAACGTTATGTATTAAATACATCGAAGAGAGACGTACTGACTCAGTCTATCGCCCCTCTTTGGATTTCTGTGCGCTGAGATGGTAAAGACCATGCAGTTTTGTCATCTAAATATTGTTTTACACTGTAATAAGACTTCTTCAATAAGCCGTTTTTGACATAGTTTTTGAACCTCCTTTCTGGTAGGTCCGTTGCTTCATTAGGTATTTTATTATAAAAACTAACACACACTCCCATAAAAGAGTGAGCAACTTTACTGAGTCTGAACGCGGGCATAGCAATCTTATTTCTATTTTAGTGCTAATACTATGATTATGACTTTTATAAGTCTTAAATAAACCTATGTTTTTTCTGGTGTACATGATATTTTCATAAATGTATTGACAGGTAACAGTAAGTATATTGATATTTTTGATTTTGTCCCTTAGTAATTGCCTAGCATCTAGTTGATAGATACAAACTAACTGGATAGTGACGCTGAAGGAGGCTGGTGCTGCCGAGGATTCCGTACACCAAGTCTGACTCGCACTTGACCTTTTTTTATCATTTACCAAGTAATGGCTTCTCTGTTCAATTCAAAAGACCGCTATTTTAAAAACTGATCTCTGTAAAATGAAAGGGGTGCAGGTTGCTAAAGTGAAAGGGGTGCAGGTTGCCAAAGTGAAAGGGGTGCAGGTTGCCAAAGTGAAAGGGGTGCAGGTTGCCAAAGTGAAAGGGGTGCAGGTTGCCAAAGTGAAAGGGGTGCAGGTTGCCAAAGTGAAAGGGGTGCAGGTTGCCAAAGTCATCATCCCGATCGATGACGTTGACGTATCACATGTATGTGTATAGAACTTTTAAAAACATTGTTAGATACTGTAGCTGACTGTACTTTTTACATTCCTCAATGGACAATTAAATAATAATAACTAAGAACAGGGTTTGGGGTTCATATGGAGTGTGGAGTTCAGTGGACGACATATTTTTGGGATTCTACTGACTAACCCGTACAGGGGGAACCAAAGGTGGTAATCAAATAGGGTTTGTGGAAGTCGTTTTTTTAAGTTTTACTTTTTGTTTCAATTATTTTGTCTCCATACCTTCCACTGTCTGAAACCAGCAGTGTCTACCGATGTTACGGCAGTAATACAATATGCGAAGTTTTATGTTGAACAATTTGTGAGAACATGCCAACCCCTGCAAGCTTTTGAATAGCCAAGTTACCTTTGTGCAACTACCTGGAACTTTTATATTTATTTTGTTCCAGCTTTTATAAGAGATTAATAGCTAGCTTATCTACATTCGTAGAGTAGAATAACGATACAACTTTCGTATTTCCTTACCTGACCCACGCTTTTAGATGCAAGACAAGAGCCAATTAAAATGCCAACTAAGAAATACCTACCCCTAGGAAGACGAGCAGACTATTTATACTTTAAAGTAGCCGTTCTAACCGTGGGTCGTGACACTGTTTTATAAGTTTTTGTGGAGTACCGACCATTAGTATACTAAGGTCAACTGTTATTTCCTAAGCCCTTGAGTTGTGCATAAGTTGAAAAGTAGGCCCTAACTCTGAGTTCAGTCCTTTGAACATGACGAAACAAAAGCTTCCTGTATTAATATAAATTAATAGTATTGGTGTTGAGTGACGGGGTCAGTGCTAAATGGACCACTTGCGATCCTTTTGTCAGATATGTAGTTTAGAAACAAAAGTTTTGTTGAAACCATTAAAACTTTTGTTTCGTCATGTTCAAAGGACTAAATTCAGAGTTAGGGTATTTATTAGACGATAACAATTTGATAAAGACAATCTTATTACTGGATAGGAATAATGAAATGAATGATTTGATAATTCGGGTACTAGAAACTAAATTACAAGTCATATTCATTCTGACTTCTTGAAAGATAAGCATCTCTAGAGCAGTATTGAACTGACAACAACAAAACAATGCAAGATCTCAAATTCATCGTTTATGCGCCGAGTACCGGTGGTTATCGTTTATGCGCCGAGTACCGGTGGTTATCGTTTATGCGCCGAGTACCGGTGGTTATCGTTTATGCGCCCCGAGTACCGGTGGTTATCGTTTATGCGCCGAGTACCGGTGGTTATCGTGCATGGTTTATGCGCCGAGTACCGGTGGTTATCGTGGTTTATGCGCCGAGTACCGGTGGTTATCGTGGTCTTCGCCGCGCTCTATCTAGTGGTTGTATTTACTTTGTATACGATTCATTATGAATATTCCACAAATGATTTCCCGCCATCACCAGCATCTCCCGCGGCGCTCTTCAAGTCTATTTGTCTTGTCAGCGATCCTCTCACAAGTTAAATGAGAAAATAGAGAATGATTGTCCTCAAGGAACAAGGAAGCTCTGGAACTAAGAGAAAACGCTTCCGTTCACCTTTGGGAAATCAGAGGAATCCATACCCTATAGCGTTGACAGAAAAGTTATTCTGAATTCGGGTTTGGGCTCAAATCACGAGAGTTATCTGAGCTTTAATATTATTATGTGGAAATCCCAAAAGGCAAGATAATGACAACGAATTGGCCGTACGGTATTTATCATATAGTATGACGAAATGAACATACAGCTTAATTTAATCATGGTGATGATTATAGACATACTCATTACATGCACTAGAGGGAACTATTGTTTTGTTGTAAGCGAGAGCGGTCGGAGCGGAAACACCTCCGCTCTGGCTGCGGCTTCCGACGACGGACGGTATGCAACATGCAACCAACTCTCAGCTGCATCATTATGGTGTAAGTAGCACACAAGCTGCTTATACAGGCATTGTATAGCCTGATAGTTGCACAGGAGTCGTTCAAGTGTTTACAATTGTACAATTTACCTTTAGATGTACAGTAGCATATTTAAAAATCCTTCAACATCTAGGTGGTAGAGTAGCTGTTATGTAGCAACAAAACTACTTATAGTTATCAAAGAGGATGTACTATAGCGTCGTTAGACAGCCAACAGGGGTATAATAGGGTTAATGACCTCTTCTTTATCACCATGAGATGTAAAAGAGTACTAAAGTAGGTAAGGGGGTTTAAAAGGAGTTATAAGTTGCTTTTATAGTGCTTAAGAGCGTACGGAGGTATTTTGTAAAGCCTTAGGTTCATTATATGATTTTTCTGCGGCTGTTGTATTACTTAATCTATAAACGAGTTGTGTAGCGCTACAATAGCGCCTTGAGCTCTATATGTGAGGATTACCGGATAGTGTTATAGCACCTTAAGTATTTTCAATAGTATTACCAGCACTCTTGCAACTATACGTGTATATCGGAGGAATATAACTTTATACTAGAGCTCAAGGTACTATATTTGAATTGTGATTTGTGATTGCGATGCAAAGCTGAACACTGAAAGGTATGTAGATGTTTTATTCAACTTAGAAGTCTACAACAGCAAACACTAAAGCCTCTGTACGGCCCAAGCCTGTAGATATATGACAGATTCATAATTTCTTTATTGCACGGAAAACAATGTGATACCTACATAGTCTTAAAACAAAGGTAAATAGGCAAAGGCGAGTTTATCTCTAAAAAGAGATTTCTTTCAGCAAACCTAGGCAAGATAGGACAGATTGTTCTGAGAGAATAGTCCTAGTGCACAATAAATAAAATGAAGATAAATGGATCTACATATATCTACTATAATATATCTACACAATAGAAATGCTACATAGACCTAAATATGAATACATATATAAAATAAAATAAAAATATATATAATAGAGTAGAATACATAAACATACATATACATCTACTTATAAAATCAAGATACCTATCACGAAAGAGAAAGGAAGTGTTCTTTCAAACTTTTCTTAAAAGTGAAAATTGAGGGACTTAAAAATTTCATTTCCATTCAACTGAAGGGACCAGATGTCTGGAATCTGGATGCAGAATGATGTAGCTTACAACATATTATGTTCCACACAAAACGCAATTGAAATAAGATATTAAACGAATTGTAGGTAAGATAAAACTTAAAAATATTGCACAAATAAATGTTCAGAGTACTTAAGTGTACAGACAAATACATTTCAATTCTGTTAAATCAACAATCTTGTATATCAGCCATACAATGAGCTGAGGGAAATTCATAAATTCATTGGCCTTGACGCGATTTCATTGAAATAAAATTCAGAATAAAATAATGAAGATATTGCTTCCCCTGAAAACGAATAGTATCCACCCGAAAGCTCATTGAAGCTCGCGTCGACCGCAGTGTGGGCGCTGCAGCCGAGCCGCCCTGACGTCCGTCCGCACGCGCCCGCCCTAGCCCGCCCGCCCAACGCGCGCCCTGGCTCGCCAAACCATAACAAACAATACTCGACTGTACTGAACAAAGGGAAAACTAAGCTAATAAATATTTCAAATAGTTAAATATATATTCTTATATAGATGTGCTGTTATTCTCGTAAATATTGTTCTACTCGTAAATGTAGTTTTCGTCGACACATTCAACTAGTGTTTATCGCAAAGTTTGTGCTGTTTGGTTGTTGTTGATCTACTGACGTCCGAAGCATTCCATGCGTGTTTCAATACCAGTCGCATTTCAGATTCAATTAAGATTAAAACTCTACCGATAGCTACTGAGTGTAACAACATTGTATTAGTTTATCGAATAATATATCAATGTGTGTTACTGTGGACTGTTTATACTGTGTCTAAATCAAATGAAATGTTCGAGTGTATTCTTCTGAGATAATCCGATAAAACGAGGATTAAACCCAATTAAGCCGTTAAAAGGAGAGTCTGCGATTTAATCGTGGTGAGTAACTGTCTAATGAATTTGTGTTCCTCGATTTTGACTGTTTATTGCGTCGTAATAGAACATTCTAATGGAAACATTCAAATTTAGTAGGACTAGGACTAGGAAGGGCAACAATTAGTAGCTCTGACTGAAATATGAAAACACCGTTGCAATGTATTACACGATGATGAACGGAACATAATACTTATTACATGATGATGAACGGAACATAATACTTATTACACGATGATGAACGGAACATAATACTTATTACACGATGATGAACGGAACATAATACTTATTACACGATGATGAACGGAACATAATACTTGTTACACGATGATGAACGGAACATAATACTTATTACACGATGATGAACGGAACATAATACTTATTATTACACGATGATGAACGGAACATAATACTTATTACACGATGATGAACGGAACATAATACTTATTACACGATGATGAACGGAACATAATACTTATTACACGATGATGAACGGAACATAATACTTATTACACGATGATGAACGGAACATAATACTTATTATTACGTGTTGAATTCATCGCGACCTCGTCCAACGATCTTTTGGCGTGTGAGTGCCGTTTACAGAGGGCGTCACTTCGACGCAACCTCATGCAATGTCAAAAATCGACAGTTTATAGAAATAGAAATGCATTTATTCGCTGTATCAGCACAAACTGCACAAACAAACACGCAAAAATATAAAAATATTACACAAAATCAAGTACAATTTAAAATAAAATAAAGTTCAGTTATAAAACTATACTAGTACCCATATAAAGTGAGTGGTTTCACTGCCACGTGCACACGTGCACACGTGCATACGTGCACACGTGCACACGCTGCGACAACAAAAGGGCTCCGATTCAGCTTATTGCCACAAGAAATCCCGTGACGCTGGTTTTCAGTCTGGGGCCCAGAATGTAAAATGTGAGTTGAAACATTAGTTTGTCCAGGTGGCAAGTAGCCGGCCAAGTGCGAGTCGGACTCGCGCACGAAGGGTTCCGTACCATTATCTATAAAAAACTGCAAAATAATAATAATATTGTATGGGAGCCCCCCCTAAATATTAATTTAATTTTTTATTAATTATTTATTTTTTAAGTAAATAATATACTCAATATATTGTGAACATTTTAAGCGTCTACCTGCTACCATTATCAATATCGAGCAAAATAGAGCAAAAAAATCACGTTTGTTGTATGGGAGCCCCCCTTAATATTAAATTTCTTTTGATTTTTCGTATTTGTTGTTATAGCGGCAACAGAAATACATCATCTGTGAAAATTTTAACTGTCTAGCTACCACGGTTCATGAGATAAAGTCTGGTGACAGACAGACGGTCGGACTGACGGACGGACGGACAGACAGAGAAGTCTCAGTAATAGGGTCCCGTTTGCCATAAAAAATAATAAAAAAATAATAATATATATCTATATTGGTGGCAAGTTTGTGTGAGAATAAATACAATTTAATTTAAAACAAATAAATGTCTGGGTGCGGAAATAATTTTTGAGTAAGAGTTGCATTACTTGTAGAAATAAATAATAAATATATGTTGTATTGAATTGTATTGTAAAAAAATATGTTAAGTCATATGTTGAAAAAACATAGAGTTGAAATAAAAAAAAATATAATTAACCCCTTCACTTGCAGAAGCATACCGCTCGAACGACCGAAAAATGGCGAACTATTGTTATATAAGATGTGTCGGCGAACCAGTTAAAAATTAAATCACTTAATATACACAATGTGGATTTGAATAAATAATTAGAATGAAAAAACCTGGAAAACGCGGCACGCAGCTTACGTCAGTGGCAGCATCAGGCACCCTGCTTTTGTTGCTCGCATTTGTATTTTGTAGGTAGTTTTTGTTTTTAGCTCTCGCAGCGGAGGGGGTACGTTATTCCAGCATTTAGTGGCAAGGTACCTGAAGCTGCCACGAAACGCATCAGTTCCGTGGCGAAGAACCAATAGAACGCTGGTAGTATTCCTGTTTGTGTAGTGGCGGGAAAGCGGGTTTTTTTTCCACCGTATAATACCGGGAATAGGCTTGTGGCCAAGGTAATCCAATAAATCTAGGAACAAGTCTTAAGTTATGTACAAAATGGCTTGACATTCTCAGAATTGTATATTTCCAGCAGATATATTTTATAACGTCAATTTTGTGCAAAAATATACTGCATTTGATGGCACTCTTCCATGACGTCATTCTGTTGTTATTTCATAGAACTCAGGAACAAAAGTTCCGTTTTGACAGTTCATAAAAGTATCTATTTTGACTTGATAGGCCACAAGCCTATTGGAGTTTTGTAGTATGGTACTTTTTTTGACATCTCTATAGATTTTGGGCCGAGCGGTTATAGAGATGTGAAAAATAAAGTTGCTCTGATCAAATCGGTTTGATCTCTTCAAAATGTTTTGTCGCTCCATATTACAAACACCCGGTATTTTGTACAACCCTCCATGGAAATACTTTTTTATTCAATAAATGATTTTTATTTTTATTTATTTATTTAAGTATAAAATGACGCCAAACATCTTGAGCAAAATGTGACGTGGTAGGGGAAAGTTTGCGCATGTACACTTACGTGCCAAAAAAACGACGCACTTAAAATTCTCAAAACAATCGTACCTACAGTATACTGCATGAATCTTAGTGCACAATACTATATACTTACTTAGTTCAATCGATAGAAAATGAGAAAATATACTGTACCATTTGCATGAGGGACTGAGCGGTAACAGGTGCACAATAACTGTTTGAGACACGCGAAGTAGGTACATTTGCTGCGAACTATACAGATTTAATGGTCTGTGGATATGACTATCAAAATAAAACTGTAAAATATTTAGCGACATTTGTCGTCTTTATTGGTGTCTATTAACAAAGAATAATGATTTGACAAAAGACAAGATTTTTTATGGGATACCTACGATTGAAATTCCCTAAAAATACGTTTTTCCACGTACACCTATAAAACATAATAATATCTCCATCGATAGAAAACTCATCATATATCATCTTTCTGGCTTGCCTTTTTAAAACTACGTTCGGACGACCGTCGAGGCATTTTTATCGGTGATTTCACTGCATGCAAGTGTATTGGTCAAAGCGGGAAACGATGGTTGACTGATCTACCAATAGCGTGGCGATGCGATGCTCCTTCCGCACGCCGCGTCCCGCACCCCATACCGTGGTGCGCAGTATCATATATCAGATGGTTTCTGCGCATGCAAGGTAATTTGTTCAAGTTGTTTGGCGTCTATTATAACAAAAAATTTAATCTAGACCTAGAGTAGGTACTTGTCAAGACCAATCAAACGAGTCCAAACTTGATAGGGTTGCGTCTTTTGGTAATCGATTTCCCAAGGTCACCAGCGGATGTTTCCTTCTTTATAGTATAAATCTGAGAGATATTCAGTCCTTCAGCTCTAGTGGCAAATGATAATATTACAGAATTATTGTAAAGTACACATCTATTACGTATACTCTATGAAAGTACTCATCTATTACGTATACTCTATGGAAGTACACATCTATGACGTATACTCTATGAAAGTACACATCTATTACGTATACTCTATGAAAGTACACATCTATGACGTATACTCTATGAAAGTACACATCTATTACGTATACTCTATGAAAGTACACATCTATTACGTATACTCTATGAAAGTACACATCTATTACGTATACTCTATGGAAGGTGTCAGTTAGCATACAACAACAGTAATTATTTATACATAAGCGCATCTTACATAAACTTTGTCTTGAACATCCCAGGGGTAAAGCGAGCTTTAAATATAATTAATTAGTTTCCGTAATGTGCTCTACATTTTCCTGTGCACGATACAGGAATATTATAAGATAACCGGCCAAGTGCGAGTCGGACTCGCGCATGAAGGGTTCCGTACCATTATCTATAAAAAAACCGCAAAAAAAAAAACACGTTAGTTGTATGGGAGCCCCCCCTTAATATTACATTTATTTTATTTTTTAGTATTTTTGTCATAGCGGCAACAGAAATACATCATCTGTGAAAATTTCAACTGTCTAGCTACCACGGTTCATGAGATACAGCCTGGTGACAGACATACAGACAGACAGACAGACAGACGGACGGACGGAGTGTGAGTGTAAGTTTTGAGTGCTTAAGTTGTGTTGTACGTGTACGATGGTACGGTACCCTTCTTGTGCGATTTGAACTCGCACTTAACTGATTATTAATTTTCTTTTTGTTTTGTTTTATTGTTTTGAGTGCTTATGTTGTGTTGTACGTGTACGATGCTACGGGACCCTTCGTGTGCGATTCCGACCCGCAATTGACCGATTTTTATCATAATCATTTGACTGAACTCAACCCAAAAGTCATCGTTTGACGGTTTCTTTGGAATAGTTGTATATAATGAATGATTAATCTCCCAAAATTCGCACACACATTTCCAATTTGTTCCCTTACCCCTATCGCGAGATAATCTACGCTTATGGCAGATATAAAATAAAACATAAAGGGAAAGCAGAGAAAGACATATGGCACTCACTACATTTCTTAGAATGTCCTTGAGAGATTACTGGGGATACAAGGAAAACAAGGCAATAAAACGTATGTCTGCTACGTGTGCCGTTCTGCAAAACATACAAGTTACATTTAATCCCACAAGTTGCTTTGAGTAAATTGTAATATTTGGTATAGTTTGAGTCTGGACTTACCATAAGATTTTTATCCAGCCTCTCAAAATGTAATTAGGATTATTTTACATATTAGAAACGTTATAATTTTATTCAAATCAGCTGAAATACACGGATTCATAATTTACAAGAAATAGAAGTAGTACGTATTAGTTATTGCGTTCGCAAGCCGAGATATCGGCTGGAAGTGAAATTACTGTTTAAAATGTAGCGCGGATTGAGCTCGTGAAGGGCAGTTACAGTTACAGCAGCCTGAATGAGCGCGGATTGAGCTCGTGAAGGGCAGTTACAGTTACAGCAGCCTGAATGTAGCGCGGATTGAGCTCGTGAAGGGCAGTTACAGTTACAGCAGCCTGAATGTAGCGCGGATTGAGCTCGTGAAGGGCAGTTACAGTTACAGCAGCCTGAATGTAGCGCGGATTGAGCTCGTGAAGGGCAGTTACAGTTACGGCAGCCTGAATGTAGCGCGGATTGAGCTCGTGAAGGGCAGTTACAGTTACAGCAGCCTGAATGTAGCGCGGATTGAGCTCGTGAAGGGCAGTTACAGTTACAGCAGCCTGAATGTAGCGCGGATTGAGCTCGTGAAGGGCAGTTACAGTTACAGCAGCCTGAATGAGCGCGGATTGAGCTCGTGAAGGGCAGTTACAGTTACAGCAGCCTGAATGAGCGCGGATTGAGCTCGTGAAGGGCAGTTACAGTTACAGCAGCCTGAATGTAGCGCGGATTGAGCTCGTGAAGGGCAGTTACAGTTACAGCAGCCTGAATGTAGCGCGGATTGAGCTCGTGAAGGGCAGTTACAGTTACAGCAGCCTGAATGTAGCGCGGATTGAGCTCGTGAAGGGCAGTTACAGTTACAGCAGCCTGAATGTAGCGCGGATTGAGCTCTTGAAGGGCAGTTACAGTTACAGCAGCCTGAATGTAGCGCGGATTGAGCTCGTGAAGGGCAGTTACAGTTACAGCAGCCTGAATGGCCGATCCGGCCTCATCCGGCACAATGACTAACTCGTCATGAACTCCGCCGCGAAATAACTGCGGGAAGAGGAACGCTCGCCGAGACGTTTATAGGCACGAGAATGAATAATAAAGATAGCAGCTACGCAAACCTAATACTCGCAATAATGGGACTTGTCTACAGTAAGAGGATACTTCATTCTGAATAACTTTAATCAAGCCAGCCCGGGTCTTTCGAGAGACGGATAAAAAGTCAGATAACTTTATTTTTAACTTTTTGTACGTGTGAAATGTCAAAAGCCCCAGATAAACAGACAGATAAACGATAACTACCTATCTGAGAAATGAGAGACCAGGATTCGAACCTGGGTTACTACGGCCACAACGTAGGGTCGTAACCACTAGACGATCACGGCTACCGGGGCTGGTGAAGGCAACACGAAATGATTGGTCGCCATCGAATTGTTGCGTAAAAACTTCATTTCTTTTTTAGGGTTCCGTACCCGAAGGGTGCCAAACGGGACCCTATTACTGAGACTTCGCTGTCTGTCCGCCTGTCTGTCACCATCACCAGGCTGTATCTCATTAACCGTGGTAGCTAGACAGTTGAAATTTTCACAGATAATGTATTTCTGTTGCCGCTATAACAAAAAATACTAAAAATCAAAAGAAATTTAATATTAAGGGGGGCTCCGATACAACAAACGTGATTTTTTTTGCTCATTTTTCTCGATATTGATAATGGTAGCAGGTAGACGCTTAAAATGTTCACAATATATTGAATATAATGTGGCCGATTCTCTAGGTTATTTTATTATTTATTTATTATGAGCCTGCAATATCCCACTGCTGGGCAAAGGCCTCTCTCCCCCTCTTCCACTCCATTCGATCCTGAGCGGTCTCCTTCCACTCTTTATCCCATAGACCCAACTCATCACTCCATCTCTTCCTGGGTCGGCCACGCTTTCTCTTTGCATTTACTGGGAGCCAGTCTGTGGTTCTCTTAGCCCAACGATTTGGCAGCATTCGAGCAACGTGACCGGCCCAGTCCCACTTTAATTGGGCAGCCTTCTGAGCTACATCTATAATCTTTGTCCAGGAGCGCAGCTCGGAATTCCGGATCCGGTCTAAAAGCCGAACACCGAGAATGCTGCGCTCCATGTTTCTCTGACAAACCCCGAGTCTGAACCTTTGCGCGTCAGTCAAAGACCAAGTCAGGGCTCCGTAGGTAAGGATGGGGAGAATGCACATGTCCATGAGCTTTCGTTTTAGGGACAACGGAAGTTGTCCCTTCATCATTCTCTAGGTTACACTTACTAAAATTAGTTGACAATATTAAGTCCGACAGCTCTTATGAGGTCGCCATAGATTCCATTTTCAAACTTACTTTTGAATGATTTTAATGTACTGATGAACTAATTCAAAAGTGAGTTCGAAAATGAAATCTATGGCAACCGCGTAAGAGCGTCGGAGCTAATATTGTCAAGTAATTTTAGTGTGTGTGCCCTAGAGAATTGGCCCCATTATTTACTTAAAAAATAAATAATAAAATTAAATTAATATTTAGGGGGGACTCCCATACAAAATGTTTTTTTTTTTTGCGGTTTTTTATAGATAATGGTACGGAACCCTTCGTGCGCGAGTCCGACTCGCACTTGGCCGGTTATTTTTTGACAACGTCGTCGTCGACTCGCCTAGTCGCCTTGCCGGTTTTATTGCACAGCGCAGTGGTTTTTATTTCGTTCCGGTTTCGTGTCGTTGTTAAATAAACACAGTCAGCTTGTACTAGTGGCCCCCAGTGGGAAAGTTTTGGGGTAGTACTATTTTATTTCATTCTACTATATATATTTTGGGGTGCTGAATTAGAAACTGAGGCTTGCGAACAAAATTTCGTGACGCAACATTGAAAAAATCGCAAAAAAGCGAAAAAGTCTGCTTAAGATTTCGAACCTGAGGCAGTGGTTTTTTTTTCGCAAGAACGTTTGTCGCAGCAACGGCTATTGAAACTACGTACCGGACCCATTCGAATTCGAAAACAGCCCTAATTAAAAAATAAAAAAAATATACGCGTGTAGCACCGTACACGTGTTAGAAGTAAAACTTCTGTAGCTAGATCATTAAGTGGTACCTATACTATACACCTATACCTACCTATACTAAAAGAGATTTAAATTTCCAATTTTGAGATCCAATCTCTGCTTCAAGTTACTTTTAAGTTTCAGACGTCCGATTATTTGAAATTATTTTATACTTGTACTTACTTTTAATACGTCATGTCATTTATTTCCCACCATTCCTTATCTACAATTTGTCGCGCTCGTGGTGATATACTTAACTCATTCAATAGTGTACTATTTGCATCTCGCTCAGATTATATACCATCTGACGTCACGTCTTTAAGCCGTCTCGCTCAAATGTATGCATTGCTTTGCTTGTCTCTGTGCCCAGTCCCTTTATTTAATTGATCGAGTACGTATTTTCAACTATTCCAAGTTAATGTGTACCTGCGGGGCTACCATAAGGCTTGCCACTCACCTCAGTCGCGCAGATAAATGACAAAGAAGATGGCTAAATCAATATATGGACGACTGCCCCAGACATGTACAAAGACTTCTCAACAGCCAATAGCATTTAAATATTCATTCATAAATTTAATTTACTGCGTCTGTATTTAGTTTGTAGAACTTGAAGAAAAAAATTATTAAATATAGGTAAATAAGAGTTGTTACTCAATACTCCGTGATTCCAATATGATTCCGTGACCTTTGCCGTCGCTAGAAATAAGCACCATTTTGCAATAACATGCAACATAACGCCATCTAGCCACTCCTCTGGAAACCTCCTGTTTTCAACAGTTTTGCTAGTTGGCAATTGGCAATTATGTTGCATGTTATTTTTAACGATGGCAAAATTCACTAATCAATGGCGGAATCATAGAGTATGAAGTGACAACTCATAATTATTTAATCATTTCCTTCAAGTTCTACAAACTAACTAAAGACGCAGTAATTTATGAGAGAATATTTAAATGCTATTAATTGGCTGTTGAGAAGTCTTTGTACATGTCTGGGGCAGTCATTTTGCCAAATTGCCAACTCCTTTCGCGTCTCAATGATGTTTCTCCATAAAATAGCGCGCATTCATTATGATATGACATTAAATTGTGACAAAATGCGTGGCTGGGGTGACTGGCGTGCCTTATGCTACCCCCGCTAACCTATACATACCTACTTTGCTAGGATTTTTTAGGGTTACTTCATCGCGAAGCGATGACGTAACTGTTATTTAATTTTATTCTTGACATTTCCTTAGTCCGCCATACGACATATCTCGATTTTTAGGGTTCCGTACCCGAAGGGTGCCAAACGGGACCCTATTACTGAGACTTCGCTGTCCGTCTGTCCGTCCGTCCGTCCGTCCGTCCGTCCGTCCGTCCGTCCATCCGTCCGTCCGTCTGTCACCAGGCTGTATCTCATGAACCGTGGTAGCTAGACAGTTGAAATTTTCACAGATGATGTATTTCTGTTGCCGCTATAACAACAAATACTAAAAAACAAAAGAAATTTAATATTAAGGGGGGCTCCTATACAACAAACGTGATTTTTTTGCTCATTTTTGCTCGATATTGATAATGGTAGCAGGTAGACGCTTAAAATGTTCACAATATATTGAGTATATTATTTACTTAAAAAATAAATAATTAAATTAAAATTAAATTAATATTTAGGGGGGGCTCCCATACATTTTTTTTGCGGTTTTTTATAGATAATGGCACGGAACCCTTCGTGCGCGAGTCCGACTTGCACTTGGCCGGTTATTATATTTTACTTCAACATTATTGACTGGCATGAAGCATTAACTTTAAAATTACAAAAGCTTATTAAAATCAAAATCGTATAATTTCAACAGTTATAACAACAATTCAACTTTAAAATATGTATTACAAAAATTACATACAAACAAATAAGCGAAACAATAAGCCATTAAACTTATGGCTCTGTAAACTGTAGACCTCGCTTTGGCCGTTTACTACAGATAAACATTAAATAGGTAGGTATAACACGTACTTAGTAGCTAAACTGCTAATTTGTGACTTGAACTGCACTATATAATAAAAAGTGGCTTTAGAACAGTTCTAGGTACATACCTAGGTACTTATTGTTTTCAAGAAGTCTTAATGCAGCCATCCATCACATCGGAATTTGCTTGAAAACTAAATATCACATTTGGATGATTCTAAGTGACTTTATGCGATTACTAGCTGCCCGTTGCGCGACTACGCAGCGCGTTTTAGGTACCTATTCCATAGTTACCGGCCACAAAACGATTCGTTCATCATTTTAGAAATCCATATCGACCGTATGTGACATTGATGAAACTCTTTTCTTACAAACTGTATGGATCGCATCGCACAGCTGTCAAACATAAGTTCCGGTTCCAACAAAGAGGTTGAACGAAGTAGTTTTTGGTCACGTCACTGGTTTTGTTTGCCAGTGTTTGCCCCAGCCAGCGGCGGCGGCGCCATCTTGGCCATACCGGAAATCAAGAACTCGTGGAAGAATGCTTAAAATAATTTTTATTTGTTAACGTTTCATCAGGTTTTTCTCTCACTAATTAACATTCTTTATTGTACGAATGTATTATTATCTTATCTGATTAGTTAAAAACCGTATTGAAAATAGTTGCGGTTTTAAAGTCTTCAGCCGACCCTGACGTCACCGATTCCAATTTCCGTTACATTTCTTAGCCACTCGTGATAGCACCCGGCTAGTAGCAAGTGAAAAGCAAATATATGAATAACCCACAGTTGAGAGGTTAAATAAATTTTACCCCCGTGCCCCAAGAAGTTTTACTTCAAAAA